>WYDF02251426.1:0-20668 GCA_009867245.2 Adranes taylori
TCACTTTCTTCAACCGCCCATACTTCAGCTCCATACATTACAATGCCATTCACACATACATCCATTATCCTGTTTCTCATTTTCACAGATGCCCCAAATTTCCTCTCCCATATCATTCTCATTCTCTCCATCGCCGCCCTCGCATTTTTTGTCACAATTTCTATATGGTCCTTATACCTCCCATTTTGCCACAGCACAAATCCCAAATATCTGAACTTCTTCACCCTTTCAATTTTATGCCCATCTATGCAAAATTCATCGTTTCTGCATTCTCTCCCTCCCTTCTTACACACTATAATTTTTGTTTTCTCCACATTCACTTCTAATCCTCTCATATCCATATATTTCTTCACTCTCTATATGATTTCATCCATCTCTTCTTTTCTACTAGCCATACATACAATGTCATCAACATACCAAAGACACTACACTTTTTTTCTTCCAATGCCCACTCCACCACCTTGCCCTTTCCGCAACACCTCCTCAAGATCCGACAAATAAATGTTGAATAGTGATGCGCTCAGTGGGCATCCCTGTCTTATTCTTTGTTGGTCTCATACCAAGCTGAAACATTGCCATTCATTCTCATTCTTACCATCGTTCCTTCATACGTATCCTTTATCATCCTAGTCATTCCTTTTGATGTCCTTTATCATCCTACCTCATTCAGTCTGACCCACAACTTATCTCTCACTATCCTATCAAAAGCAGCTTTTAAATCAATGAACAGCAAATACATTTTCTTCCTCTTTGCAATTTCTTGATTCATAACATAGTTTATTATTACCAAGTTATCCATTGTTCCTCTACCCCTGACAAAGCCACTTTGTGTGTCGGATAAAATTTCCTTTTTGCATAGATCCACTTCTAATCTCCTATTCATCACCCTCATATAAACCCTTACAAAATTCAAATGTTTTTATTACAATGTATAACTTAATCAGGTATGTAAAAATGCATTGAGCTCTATAATAAATTGGTTATGTTAGTCAAACCATTTTTATGCCCATTTTAACTAATATCAGCGTATTTGGGTATGATTGAAATCCAGATGTTAGAAGAACGTTTAATTTTTACATGTTTAAACTTTTATTCTGATATTATAATACATAATACACAAGCTGGGTGATTTTATTATTGTTTAAGTACCCACGTTATTCTAATTTTAATCTGTGTTTAACTGTTAAGTTTCGTTAATAAAGATGAAGTTGTTTTTCTGATTTACATTTAGCCACTACTGTGCTTTGTGTATCTTGCAATATTCCCATAAATTGGCCTAAAGCATACTATGTGCCATTCTTTTGTTTTCCGAATATTTATTTATTTTAATTGAATTAATAATTATGTTTTAATATTGTTTTGAAATAGTATTTTATATTTTAAGATATTGAGAATATAAAGCTCTCCTTACTTAATAAATTGAAAGCAGAATTCCACAATTCAGAAATTTTAAGCTTAATCAGAGTAAATAATTTTCTTTAACACCTTGTGTAACTACGGTTATCAACCAAAAAACATTCTCTCTCAGCAGCCACGGCTGACACAATGTTTTAAGACAGCTGTACATGGTCTTTCGAGCTTTTTGAGTAGAATCAGTGCCTCAGATCGGTTCAACGAAGAGAAGAAAGAAGAAAAACAAAGATTGCCCTGAAGAAAGCTCATGGTTCTTCGAGAGTTGAATTACGATAATTCAGTGTTCCGGTACCCCATTCCAATACCCTAAATCAGTAACGAAGTCGATTCACTTGGTCAAGAAAACCAGTAGAAACTAGTAGCTTGGTCAAGAAACCCCGATTTTGGTCAAGAAATCCAAAACGGGAACGTTGGTAAGAAAATCCAATACAGTTCTCAAATAAGTAAACAAACAAAAAACAATCTCTTAGAGCGGCCACAGTTAAAGCAGACTCAAAGTTTTAGGACAGCTGTTCATGGTTTGTGACGGCTGCATCCACGGTTGGTTATGGGAAACGGGCCTGAAGTCGATGAAATATCACTTACAATAGTGTGTCAAATTGAGGCATGTTTAAATACACATCCCCTATCTCTGCAATCGAATGATATTAACGGCACATCAGTTTTGACTCCAGCCCATTTTTTCGTTGGCAGAACATTAGTGCTACCGCCAGATTCGGTAAACACATCAATTTTACAAATATGATGCAGCGGTGGGAATTGGTTCAAAATAAGATTTTTGCCACGCATGATCAAGAGAGTACCTGAGCAAACTCCAGAATAGATATGAATGGAAACAAGAAGAAGATGTTATAGAAGTTGGTACATTGGTACTTTTTAAATACGGCAATATTAACCCCAGCAACTGGTCTTTAGAAAGAATAATAGAAGTTCTTAAAGGAGCAGATGAAAAAGTCAGACTAGTCAGCCTCCAGAAAGATGGTAGACAGACGACAAAAAGAGCACTTAACAAGATAATATCGTTACCAATGGAAACAGAGTATAAAGTACAAGGAATCAACGACTCAAGGATTTTAATTCAGGATTCAGAACCAATGATTTTAATTTTATTTTAAAATTTTTATTCTTTTAAAAGAATCATATACGACGATATACAAAAAAAAAATCAGAAGGAATAGATCAGTAGGAAACAAAGTCCAATAGCATATGTTGTATAAACCAGCTTAATCAAATAATAAAAATAAGATACATAGTTACAGGAAAATTAAAACTAGGTTCGCAACTTGTATTAAATGAAAACAGGCACAAAAGCGGTGCGATAGGAAAGCCTTTAACTATAGTATTTGGAGTAAATAATGGAGTTTATCATGACATCGCCGCTCTTGGTAGAAATCAACAACGTCTGATGGATTTAGCAGTAACACAGTCCAAAATTATGCTGTCCATAGTCCAAAATCATGAACTTATGATAGGAGTAGTTATGGTACGAAGCAGATAATCGCGCACAAATTAAAACATTTTCGAATTAAACATAATCAACCTTTGAATACGATCAATGAAGTCCAGCGATATAAATACATTGTGCGAATGAATGAACCAAATATTCAGATAATGAACGAGTATTTAATAGCAGGCAGCATCATGAACGAGATATACAATCATTAGAACGGTTTAACACAAGTTAAATTCGAGGACAGTAATATTTTTGCGTGTATTACACTAACAACAATATACGACAAAATACAGTCAACGAACTCAACACTACCAGCTCAGTTTAATATTGTAGAAGTTACTAATATTCCCACTGAAGTTATTAATGAAGAACACAAGTTTGTAGTGTATGGGTATTTCAGGATCATCGACGCGAATTTATTCGATATAGTGAAAGTAACACCAGTTTCAATGTTTTAATAGAGATTGACAAAAAATCTTTGGTATCAGCAGATATAACTTAATGTCAACAATCAATGATAACAGTCAACAATATTTCCAATTAACCGAAGCAGAGTTTCAGGAATGCATGAAGTTATCACAATTAACGAACATATGCAACCCAGAAATAGTGCAGCGTGTGAATGTGAACCCTAATTGTGCAATCGATACAATTTACCAGTTCAATGTCCCTCAAAGCGCTTTGAATTAATGTCAAGTCACGAGTAAAGTCAGAGGTATAGCAATTGCATGCAAAGGCACTAGAGAAAAAGTCATTTTGAACTAAACTGGAATTATAAGATTCGATCAACATTGGTTGATAAAAATACTACAGCATATGTGGGTAGCAATCACAACCAGCTATTCGTCTTCTGTGCAAATCAATAGGCCGAAGCATTACCATCGATTTTGAGTTTTGATCATGTCCACGAATGAGGACATCGTGAGTCAACGGATGTGGATTGGAATGGTATAGGCGTCATGTAGGAATAGGTACAATGAAAAATAAACATTCTTTCAGCATAAATAATAGGCCACTGAAATCATATAATTGTTAATTCCTCGTGGTATTTCAAGAAACATTTTTTTTGTTAAACATAGATGTACATTACACTTTGAACACATCGTTCTCGATTTGTCCTTACAGTTAGAGAATTTACATCTTGCCTCATATTATTGATTACCAAAATGAGGAAAATGATCCACTCTGTCCAAACGGATATCTACAATTGGTCTTACATCACGCATATTTTTTGAAGACTTTAGCGTAGTCGCAATCTCTTCGAGAGGCCTCGATTCGTCTAGGGGTTTTGTTGTGCGATAAAATCAATGCGTCAGCAATATAGGCTCGGAAATGAAACAAATCTAATATTTTATTTTTTCTACCATGGCCTAATACCATGGCCTTTAGTAGCTTGTACTTCAGCCAGGAATTCACACATGCTATATCTATAGCATGAGTGAACATTCGGAGTGTCTATTTCTTAAAACGTATAAAAGATCTGTAAATTGTGATCAAAAAGTCCATTTTGTCAACCCCTCCCATATGCAAATTATAGTTTTTTATAACTTCTGGCCATGGGATTTGTATGTACATCTTTTGCTTTTTGTCCCATCGTTGACAATTATCCTCGTTCCCGATTCCCATCTAATTGGATGCCAAAGTAACGGCCCTATTATCAAACCACTTACGGCAATATTACCTCACCAGCTTCGCTAATTATCTGTTCAGATGTTCCTCACCCTATCTGATCCTGATGCCCAAATATTGCAGCGTCGTAAATATTGAAGCAAGTTATAATTTGAAAAATAATTATCATAATAAAGCTGGCAATAATTAACAGTTATTCTTCTTGCCAGAGTAGCAACCACAATGGGTTCCAATCCCATACATTTGAAACAATCCTTGTCAAGTTGTGTTGTTGCCCCTTGATATAAAATAAAGTCATAAAGTAATCCACTACTGCCGTACAGGGCAAAAATTTTAATAACCCAAGGACAATGTTTGCCTTTTAAATATTGCTTTACATTCATTTGCCCTTTGAATGGGACCATTGTACATCGATACTTAAATAGCGTTCTAAAGGGAGCTCCACATACATGTTTCTTATGCAATTATAAAGAGGGCGTATTTTCTAAAAAGGATCACTTTTGTCTGGTTTTTCGTTGTTGTTGTACACAAAATGTATATGCTGCCGTAATTTATAAAACCTATTGATTGGCATGCTATCAGCTACGAGCACCAGAGGAATTCGCAATCTAGGTTCCCAGTTTCTTTTATGCGAGGATAATGGGTATTACCCATTACAATATATAGTCCCACAAATATTTTTAGTTCTTAAATATATCTACACCGAAATCTTGTGGATTGCTGCACAGCATACAGACTTGTGTTCTCAACCATCAAGTTGTGTAAATCCTTAGTGAAATACAGTGAGAAAAAATTCATTGGAGTTTCCAAATCTACAACTTTAGGTGACTGTTGTTCATACCACCTGCGGCGTTTGATATGTAACATTCTTTTTCCATTTTATATCAATTTTCTTCGTAAAATCATTATTTATATAAAAGTCACCTTTGTTTGCAATTATTTCATTTGATGGTAAAACGTCCATAAACTTTGTAGTAACAACGGTCCTAGTTTCTGCTGATATTTGCTCTTTAGTCGCATTTTCGGGTGCTTTTTTCAATGTCTTTTCTTCAAGTACCTCATCAAGTATTTTATTCACAATTTCAGGCTCATTTTCGGGCATTTCAACTACAAAGTAATATGCAATACATCAATGATATAACAAATTTGTTTACAAACTTGCAGGTTCTAAGAACACATCAACTCCCCAACCATCGTCTTCAAAGTCAACTGTATCAGCAGGATGACCAATATACGATAAATTTTCTAGAGCTTCCAACATTTCAGTTTCTGTTAGTGGTCTAATTCGACACCAAACTTCCTAGAATATATATAAATGTATTTTCAAACACGAGAAAAGTTATATAATCTTTACATGCCATAGTTCCCACAACATTTTGCTCACGTTGTCCACAATAGTGTAAACTCTTGATCGATTACTGAACTATTTTATACAGAAGTTATACTATTAGTACACAGATGGCGATATATGTCATATACGTGCATTATAATGTCCAAAAATATACTTGTGAACAAACGGTTAAAATTTTTAGCATGTCCATATATAAGATAACTTAATCCGGTGTCCACATTAGGTGTCACCATGAACGAAAGGGTTAATCTGTAATTGTTCAAGTTTTGGTAATAAAGATAGAGTTGTTTTTGCGATTTACATTTAGCCACTACAGTGCTTTATTTATCTCGCAAATTTCGCAATACAATTCGGAATTTTCTTTAAAGCATACGCGGTGCCACTCTTTTATTTTCTTTTAATATTTATTTATTTAAATTGAATTAATTAATAATTATTATCTTATAATTGTTATAAATTGAATTAATTGTTATCTTTTAATATTATTTTGAAATAATATTTTATTTCTTAAGGCATTGAGTATACAAAACTCGCCTTCCGTAATAAATTGAAAGGAACTAATTGAACAGTTGAGAAATTTAAAGCTAAATCAAACTAAATAATTTTCTTTAACAATTTGTGTAACTACGGTTATGAAACCAAAATCATTCTCCCACAGCGACTACAGCTGAAGTAGATACAAAGTTTTACGACAGCTGTCAAGCAAATATTTTTCATACTGAACGTTTGATGTTTTAATGTCTATATCTTACAGAAAACAAGGCTTGAGCTATTTAGTCTTGATCATGTTACATTATAATTACCTTAGTAATTTAATATTGAATAATAATCGGTCAAAAATTTTCAAATTAAAATTAAAGTTGTCACCACGAAATTTGCGGATTGGTGTTCAAAAACTCGTGTTGTTATAAATCTAGATAAGACAGTCAGCATACATTTTTATAAAAAAGGAGTAATTTCAGCGATGGATATTTTGACCTTTAGTGACACTGTCAGAGTTTTGGGCATCGCAATTGACGCAAAATTAAACTTTGTGCCACACATTGACAACATCTGCGCGAAACTCTCGAAAGCGACGTTTGTGATGTTAAATTTAAAAAAGGACCTACATAGGAATTGTAAATTTACCGACTTTTTAATTTACCGAATTACCGGTAAATGAAAATTAAAATATCCTGCAAAATAAAATTAAGATGTTAAAAATATGTCATTTTGATTTCCATTTCACATTTTTTATTTCAAAGACATAGATTATAAGTATATAAAAATTAAAGTGTTATTCTAAACAAACTATAATAATAACTTTTAGAAACAAAATAAAACAGAAAATAATTCCTATACCTCTAGAATGTACCTATTTTCCTATACCTCTAGAGTGTATTGGTTAACCATTGGAAGGGCCTAGGTTAGTCATAGGCTCTCAGTGATCTTAACACCTTTGTACGATCGGGGTATTGAGTGAACTATAGTGGGCTCCCTTTACACCTACTATACCCCTACATTATATATGGCTAACCACTGGAACGGCCTAGGTTAGTCACATGCGCTCAGTGACCTTAACACCTTTGTACGATCCGGGTATTGCGTGAACTATAGAGGACTCTCTTTACACCTACCCTACCTCTGGATTGTTTGTGGCTAAGTATTGATACGGCCCAGATCAGTTACAGACGCTAAGTGATCTTAACACCTTTGTACGATGTTGACTGAACTATAGACGTTTCCTAATATTCCTGCCATCATAATTGTCCGAATCATTGTGCTAATATAGCCCCCCACCCCTCCCCTCCCCGATGTATTATAACGCGCTTTTAATTGCTACCCGCATAGTTGTTGTGTTGTTTTATTTTTATTGCACCGCTATTATATATATTGTTTAGTATATAACATTTCGTATTCATCGATTATTTGTAATTCGATTCATTATTTGCGCTACTGTTTGATTTGAGATGTGATAAATTGCCATTTAATTTTAGATAAATCTCTTTGTTGGTATTTTGAAAAGCAATATACGTGTATTGTTACATCGTTAATGCTCTTTGACTAATTAGCAGTACGTATATTTCAGCTGCTCGCAAGATCACACATCTTGGCAACTCATAATACTCATAGTTACTCGTACCCTTAATAAGCCACTGAACACCGGAGGAACAACAAGATCAGTTTCAGCGTACTATCTCACGTTAAACGAACCTAGCTACCGAGAATCACGTTTCCGGGGGATGGTATATTCTGTTATAAATAACTCACAAGTCTCTCACAAATATTATTTAATTCTAAATGGTCCAATTAATTATGTTGAAGAAGTAACTTATTTAGAAAATATATCTTTTAGATCCCGGGTTTACAGTTGGGTGGGTTAAATCAGTATAAGTGTAATTTAGTTACCTAATAACATATCAACCTCTTATTTTCTTACAAAAATAACGTGAGAGTATATTGTCAAAGGCAAAATTGTCAGATAATTTAGAATTACTTGTACATAAAGAAAAAACGCATGTAGCTAGAAAATATGATTCATCATTACTGCAACTATTTTAGTTTGTGAAATTTTAGTTGTTTTTTATTTTTTATCTAATTTAGCTTTTAATAAGGAAACATCTAAACTTTAAAATTTGTTACGTATTAAAAAAATTAATACGATATGATTTGTTATTTAATAATTTATGTTCTAATGTTTTACGAGAATATATGAATTTGCAGGTAAATTAGAAATAGATATTGAGATCATGTAAAAATTGAGAATTAATGTGAAAATGTCACTTGCATATAAAGTACTTGGAATTATGAAGAATGTTTTATATTATAAAATAAATAGCAATTGGATGGTGTCATTTCAGTTTAATTTCGCTAGAAAAACTTTGGTGCAGGTCACAAATCCAATCGTGAATAGGAAATATATTTATGATTCATCTTTGCAAACAAAGGATTATGTCTATTTTACAAAAAAATAATAAGACGAAAATTGTTCACAAGCTTTCTAATTGGTTTATTAAAATTGACGTTTATTTTATGTGCCTATATTAAGCTGACATGTTTATCTAATTTTCTCTGCATGCTTTTATTTAGTGTTGATTATTCCAGTAATTTGTATTGACACTGGATTTTCTTGGTTTGAAGTACCATGTGTATATAAATTACTTGCAATGGATTATTCTTAATTCAGCTCACGCTTTTATTTACAAATTATTTTTTGTTTTAATGCGGTAATTTGATGTTAATAAAATTGTAATTTAAAGCAAGTTTTCGTTAAATATTTAAATATATTAACTTTAAACACAATCAAGAAATTACTAAACCTACACATTAATAAAACAGCCGAAGAAAAATATAACAACCAAACAATAGATACAAATATTACAAATCAGAACAAACGTTATTTCAAAATCCCATATATAAAACACTTATTCCATAAAATAGCCTCTACAATGACAACAAAATAAGCAGAATATTTTCGAAATTATAAAAGCAAAAGCATCAAAGAACAAAACACAAACATAATATACCAAAGTAACTGCCAAGACTGTACAAGTCAGACCATTGGTCAGACCAAACAATACCTCAACAACAGAATCTCCAACGACACAAATGAATGTAAAGTACAACACAAAGGGAATACTAAAACTGCCTTGCAACATACCATTTTATCCTCGATAAAGAATCTAACTATAAAAAACGCTTCACGCTTGATACGCTTCATACTCCATCAACATAAAAAGAAACAAAAACAGCATTAACTACAGGACAGATTGTAAGAATTTAAAATATACAGCGCATTGATAAAAGAAAATCTAACAACGACAAATAATAACCAAATATCATTAACCGACCAACCTTATCAGATAAACCAAATACAAAATGAAATCACCTAGACAAATACTGACCATAATACCACCTCCCATACAAAATTCAAAATTGATCAATCAAAAAAAGACATTATTCAAAAAATCTATACAACATATCACAATTCGTATATTTGTAGCCCGACGAAGTTAATATATTTAACAAAAGCTTGCTTTAAATTATACTTTTATTAACATCCCATTTCCGCATCAAAACAAAAAATAATTTATACATAAAAAAATGGATGAAAACTGAATGAATTAATATTTTATATACGATTACCTACCTATCTTCCTTCAATATATTGTCTATTGAATTGAAACACAATTGAAGGATCTTTAGATCTATAATAAATCAGGCATTTCGATAGAGCGCCGATCAACAACTCAATTCTAATATCTATTTCCTTAATTCAGTCGGCTCGAGGCTTGCAAATTAGAAATTACTGCTTTCATTGCCTTCATTAATCCTTTATCATCTAATTATCGGCTTTGTCTTAACATCTTATGTTTGTAGCATGTATAATAATAATCAGGCTCTGAAAATATATACTCAGAAATTGGTGAAAGATCCTCGGACAAAATCTACCAGCAAATCTTTAAAGATAAAATATTTAATTAAATTGTAAAGTACTTAGATAAACACTACCAACTAATCTGTAAAGAAACAATTTAATTCAATTGGAAACTCCATCACATAGGTTAAATGAGATTTAGATGAAACTCATTTAGTTTTAATAAACAAATAAAAAATTTGTAACGGAAACATTTCAAATCAAGTCTAAATAGATTCGTTTATTTCAGAGATATATTGCTTTTGGAAACATTAAGATTTCCTAAGCGCACTTTTCAAATTTAAAGAAACAAACAATACAATCCATCTTTGAAATTGATATAGATTTTTTGTTTAAATACATTTAAAATATTACCATTAACTCTCACTTGAAATGGATGTTGTCCATAATGTAAACTATAAGTTTTTCATTTAGAAATAAATGTCCTGTTTGGATTTTCTCTCGTCCATAAATAAATAACCGCCTTCTAAAAAATGTTTTATGTTACATACACTGACCTATTCAATATCAAGTACACACATCTGTACGTTTGGATTAATGGTGTATATTACATTATACTTGAAATTACTCTAACTCGCGATGGCAACACTTGTACGCGGTGGCACAAAGTACGGTGACCTAATTTACATACGCGGAACAAAATGCATTGCCGTCATTAGTTTTGAAGCGTTCACGTGTTTTAGAGGTTATGCTGCTCACTCTTAGCATTTTATGTGTCGCATTTCTAAATAAATAAAACGGGATTGAAAAAATTAAATAATTGCTTATCAAGCGCATTGTATCTGCTGCGGATGTCGCTGGATGTTATACTATCACTCGGTAGCTGCTGCTGTCGCGGAATATTGGCTGTTGGCTGCATTACTTGCAATTGCAAATTAGGAATTTGAGGCTCCAAGAATTTGTTTTTAGTTTACTTTAAACTATTCCTTATTTAGTTGTGTGATCAAGCTTCTATTTTATTCCTAACTGTTGCACTTCCACATCTGCGTGATGTTTAAGTCTTGTTGCGATATCTGATCTCCTTTTTCTCCCTTGTTCTTGCAAGTTTTCAGATTTTAATGCCCGTCTAATTTCTTTGCGTCTTATGAACCATGGAGCATCTATAGATTACCTCAGTATTATATTTTGATCTCTGTTAACTTCTTCCTTTACTGTCTGCGAGTTTTCCCATAACTCCGAACCATACTTGAGTGTATCTGTATTTGGATTACGGGTAGCACTGAGTTGTGTTTCAGGATAAAATAGAGCTTAGTCATCTTCATTCTGGTAAGAGTTTTATGATATTTTACATGGGTTCTCCAGTATAATTAGTTTTGGTACATGCATCCTATGTGGGTGACATTTCTGTGAGCTTTGATTGTTTGTTTCCTGATTTGAATTGCATTTATCTTGGTATCTTTTTTCCTTTTGGTTAATTCTATTGTTTGGGTTTTGATTTTATTATTCATTATTCACCAATCATCGCAATATTTGGCAATAAGTTCTACACAAGAATTCATTATTATCCTCGCTATTGACATTACGTGGTATGTCGTCATAATTGCCATATCTTCGGCGAATTGTAGCAGCCTGGTGTTTGGTTTCTTTATTTGTTGTGGCATATCGTGGACATATATGTTAAAATGATCGGCGATTATTCTGGAAGCCCTTCCTTTGCTTCTTGGCTAGATGATATATTCCCATTGATTCTCACCGCAATGTTTCGTTTTTCAGAAAGGATTTTACTACTTTGATTGTCTTGACAGGAATCTTTTCAGATGACATTTTGTGGATCAAGCCGTCTTTCAACACTTTGTCAAATGCTTTCTAGACATCTAGCAATGTGGCAATTATTGTCCTTCCTTTTCTTTTTGCACAGTTCACAATTTCTGCTAGATATGCTGCCTGTTGGATCGCCGAAAGAGTACTTCTAAACCTAAATAGACTAGAGCTGATCTTATGTTCCTGTAGATCCATTTAGATTTCCTCTTTTAATAGGATTTCTGCTACCTTGGATATTCCGTTGAGTAAGCTGATTGCCCTTTTATTTTTCATCAACGTGGGTCTTTGGTTTTTGTTTGTGATTCATAATAATATGTGCAGCTTTCCAGGCAATTGGAAAAAGGCCCAATTTAATGATTCCTATATATTATTTTCTAAATAATAAATGGCCCATTTATTATTTTCTGTATTTGGGTTATGGCTACATCTGGCAGAAATTTCGATGCCATTCGGTCCTGGAACTTTGTTGCTTTAAAGTTTTTGGATAATGGCTTTTATTTGCTCAGTGCTGTAGGCATTAGGTTCGGTTAGGTTTGCGACATTTATTTAGTTTATAGATGTTTCCACTTTGTTGGCTATCAAACTATTAGTGTTTTGATTGTCTTCAAATTGCTGTTTTAGTTCAATGGCTGTTTCTTTGGCTTTTTCCTGATTATTGAAAATTAGTTTTCCACTATCCGTTTTGATGGGAGTCTTTTCCACAAAACTTTTATTTATGTTTTAATACAATTTCCACAGCTTTAAATTTTCCTCTACGGCTTCCTCAATTCTTGACTGCCATACCTCTTCTTTTTGAACTATGAGAAATTTATTTAGCTCATAGCTTGTCTTCTTTCTGGAATTTTTTAAGATTAGCAGAATGGACTAAAAAAGCTTTGTAAAGGAAAAAATTACCAAAAAAAAAAATTCTGCAAATCAGGACATCCACATGATTTGCAGAATTTTTTTTGGTAATTTTTTCCATTACAAAGCTTTTTTGGTCCATTCTGCTAGTTTTTCTTTAACTTCTTTAGTTAGATGTGTCACCGCTTGATCCAAGCCATGAATGGAGTAGATATCTTGAGCTGGAATAAATTCCTGCATCTCGTGCGCAAATTTCATCCAATTGGTTTTAGTTCTTTTAATATTTGTATTAGTATTCTGTAATATTTGTATTCTGATCCACTAAATTTTGCGATGACCAGTGATCAGAAGTCAAATCGTAACACGTGCATACTGGTAATATTTTAATTTATAGGCAATGAATAGGTCAATCATGACTCCTTTTTTTCGTGTATAAAACTGAATTGATGTAGCTTCCAGTGGACTATACACATCCACTTTGTCCAATTTGCGTGTAATTTTGTAAAGATCTTTTCCGGCTTGATTTTGATCCTACTATTCCAAGTTGTGGGTTTGGCACTATAATCATCGCTCATTAAGAATGGGCCAGAGTTTGTTAGTTCTACAATATCCTTTTCTGATATAGTATTTTAGGAAGTTTGGAGCATGCAAAAATTGTGATTAATTCCTTTAATATATTTGTTCGTATTCCAACCGCTTCCAGTTTTGTTCCTTTAGTGAAATTTTTTCGATGCATACATTTTCTTATAAGAATGGACATGCCTCCTCCTTTATTTCCTGATCTGTCCATTTTGGTGGTGGTGTAGCCTGGCACTAATAAGCTTTCATTTGGATTTAGATGTGTCACGGTAATGGTGATTATTATTATATCTTTTTCTTCAAGAAATTTTCTTAATCCAAGGCATTGTTTTTACCTCGTTTGCATTACATTTGGCTAGGGTCATTTCTGCTTTACTTCCTATTAATGATGTTTAGCAACAAGGAATGTAGTGTTTCTTTAAGGAGGGCCCTCAGTTTCTCAGTAGTCTCGTCCGCATTAGCGTTTCCTCCGGCTGCATTTGCATAGCTGATATTTTCTTTTTTACGGGAATTTTCAAGCCTCTGTCTCTTGATTTTTTTTTATAGAATCTCGATTTTTTGGGCATCCTTCGTAGGAGGCTACATGTTTTTCATCGCAATTTACACACCTAGGTTTTTGTTGAGGTGATTTGAACTTAGATGGGCATTCCCATGATGGATGCTTTTGAGTGCATCTTAGGAAAGCATGTACGGCCGTGGATCTGTATTGCAGGTGTTCGAACTTTGCACGCGAATTTTAATAACTTTCTCTTCTAGTCTTTAGATTGCATTGTGATAGTTGTTTCATTTCCGATATTATGGGGTCACATTTATCGTCGTCCGTAAGTGCTGACATTTTGCACGCACGCACAATGCTCTAATCACACTATTCACTTTGGTGCTTATTCACACTATTCACTTTAATATATTTGCTATTTTGCACTACACTCACTTAATAGTACCAAGACCACCCGCTGCCTTCGGGTACACTGCAAAGCAGCGGGCCCACTACACTTTAGTTTAACAGAGGTTTATACGCATAGGTTTATACTACTCTAACATAGGTTTATACGCACTTTATGATTAATCGCGTCGCGAACGTGCGTGATAGTATCACACGTATGGATTTGGTACGTAAGGATACCCACAAAACAGAATATAGAAAACTACGTCTATGCTATTTGCATATGAAACCTCAAATATTGAGTGCAGCACGTGCCACCGGGTTCAGTCCATACAGATGAACTTTGTAGAAAACAAAAATGCAAGCTAATGTTTACTAGTTTAAAGATATCTTATTTCGAATATGTAAAATACTATACGTATAAACTTTAATGTCACTAGCGTTAAACATGTGACCTAGCCTTTATTTATATTTTTATTACATCATTTATGAAAGATGTTTTTTAAACATGTATATAATTATGTATTATACTTTCCCAGAGGATTACTGTATTAAATGGGTTTAGAGAGTTTCTTCATTAAAGGGACTTTGACATTTCTAAATGTAACAAATATTAATTGAACAACATATATCACGTAATAATATATAACACGAAAAAATATAAAAATTTTTTTTTAATATTAAATATTGCTTTACAACAATAACACAGTTGTCACGAACATAGTCAGATTCGCTTTTGGGATAATCACGGAGTATACGCAGATAATAATTACATTGAATATTTAGGGGTAGGTACCTGGGAGGACGGAAACCGTGGTTCTCATCCTCCAGATATCCTCTGATTGTTTAATGAATCAATAAAGAATAATTGAAAAGTTGTATACGATTACCTAAATTTCGAAAATTGATAATCATAAACATTCAACAAAGATGAATATTGATGTTTTAAATAAAAGTGAAAATATATTAGCAAATTTTGTCTTGGGGTCTACCCATCGCATGAAGCCATATTCTCCAAATAGTACCCTGTTTTTAGTGAAGTTATGTTGCTTATCTTTTCTTCGAGTTGGTGTGAAGAATTGTATTTAATGCATCTGCCGGACTTGTATTTTTGCGGTTCCATTTATTGTTATTGTGTTATTGTATTATGGTCCTGTGAACAAAATTTATACTGTTGCTTGTTTCTGTTTCCATTGTGAATTCTAAATTTCTGCTATACTTATTGAATGTTGATAGTATCTCTTGGGTGCTATTTTTTGCAATGCATAGTAGTAATTCGTCGAAGTATTGGTATATGGAATCAGAATGCAAAAAAGAGTTGGCCGAAAGGTTAAAGAGGGTTTGGTGGGATGGCATGAGTAGTATATATGAGGTGTCAGGAATGGTTGATAGTATACTCTATAGGAGGAATGAGAGGAATATAATAGTGCTAGAGAAGAGTGTACAAGTAAAGAAAAGAAAAGAAAGGATGAGAATGAAGGAAGAAGAGGAGGTGAGTAAACTGAGTACCGAAAAGGACTTATTTGAGAAGAAGAGGGATAGTAGGAAGAAAAGTAAAAGGGTGTAAGATTAACTTATGTGAATGAGAGGAGAAATGTTGGAAATGCAGGTTCGTAGAGGAATTTGGCAGAGTGGGTGATATGGAGAAAGGAAGATGAAAGGATAGGTCGGAATGGAGTGCTGTGAGGAAAATAAGTGTAGAAGAGGTAAAGACAGAGATAAAGAGTTTGTCTTAAAGAAAGGATGGGTCGGCTGGGCCAATAAAATACCAATGGATATATGGGACTGTTTGGATAACAATGGAATGTGTGCGTTGTTACGGGAATGAATAAAATATGGATAGGTGCAGAAAAGGAACCGGATGAATGAGAATCATAGAAGATTGGAAGAGGATATTAGAGAGAAAGAAATATTGTCTCACACGCAGAATGGTTTTATTCGAGGTAAGGGAACTGCCGACAATATAGTCAATATCAATTACATAATGAATAGAGAGATTTAAAAAAAGTTATACCTTGTATTTATTGATCGGAAAGCCGCGTTCGCTAGGATTGTGAGAGAAATACTGTGGGAGTGAATGGAGAGGGTAGGTGTATCGATAGGAATTGTAAGAATGATAAAAGGATTGTATAAGGGCATAAAAGTAATAGCAAGAGTGAATGAATGAGTGCGTGTTTGCATGGTATGAGACAAAAAGGAGGTAATATAGGGTTGTCCACTAAGCTCTAGTTTGTTCAACATATACCTGTTAGATTTAGAGGGAGTTTTGTATGCTGATGGCATTGTATGTATGGCGAGTAGCAAAAAGGCGATGAAAGAAATTATTGAGAGAATGAAAGGATATTTGGATAAGAGGGGACTCGTAATGAATGTGGAGGAAACGAAAGTAATGGTATGCAAGAACGGTGGGAGGGATGGCAGAAATGAGAAGTTTGATATAGAAGGAAACGAAATTGAAAGAGTAAAGGTCTAAAAGTATTTATATATTACCTTGGTGCAAAATGGATCTTTTAAAGATCATTTTGGAATGGTGACTATGAAAGCAAGGGCAGTAATTGAGAGGATGAAGATTGAGTGAGAAAGACAGTTTGGGGAGTCAGTGAGAGTGATGATGAAGTTGTTGGATATATGTGTGAACAGTGTTAAGATGTACGGGACGGAAGTATAGGCGGTTGAAGAAAGGGGCAACGTGGGAAGCTTGAAAAGGATATTGGGACTAAAGAGGAGGAC
Organism: Adranes taylori; assembly: GCA_009867245.2. Lineage (NCBI taxonomy): Eukaryota > Metazoa > Arthropoda > Insecta > Coleoptera > Staphylinidae > Adranes > Adranes taylori. Next base: position 17,060 of record WYDF02251426.1, read on the forward strand.
AAAGAGTGAGATTGTTTGCAAGAGGTAGGAAAATTCGAATATTGGATTGAAGTAGCGAAGAAAATGAATCACTTTAAAGGGAAGGTATTGAGAGTTGAAGGTTGTAGGTTGGTTCGGGAAGTACACATGGAGGGAATGCTGGAAGCAGATTACGAAAGATTGGACAACAGCTGGATTTAGAGTAGAATGAAGGTAAATCCGAGGACCGGATGGTCAACGGAAAGATGATATTATGGGAGGGAATGATGAGGTGAATGAGATTGTGGAAAGGATGAAATATGTAAAAAAGCAACAGAGTTATAGAAGATGAAAAACGTAGAAAGACAATAGATACTGGATGAAATATATAGAAATAATGTGTAGGGCTTGTGGAATGAGAGAAGAAAAGTGGAATCACTCGTTTAAAGAATGTGAGGGAATTGAATGGAGTGAAAACGATGGGCAAAACTGGAGGGTAACTTTATGACAGGAGGGTACGGGTTGAAAATAATGTAAAGAGTTTTGAGTGAAATACGAAATAGGAAATGAAAAAGGAATTTGGAGAAAAGGGAATATGAAGAGTGTGCATGGGTAGTATTGTCCCAATATTTAAAATAGTGTTTGTTTGGCTGAAGCTTATGGGGTGTTTGAAGTAAATTTTCGGAGTTTTTGTATGTTATGTAATCGTGCTCCAATTGTTGCCTGTTGCTCCTAATATAATTAGGTTGTTATATTTGTGAATAGTAATTTTACGTCGAGTGACATCATAATGCTGTCTGATAATATTTTTTTATTGTAAAATTATTTTTCTGAAAATTTGAATGAATCTTTTAGATACTAGGGCTGTTTGGCTTAGGATGTTAAAGATTTTACATCCTAATGGGTGATGGGTGATTCATTTTATGAGATAATTGTTCTTAGGTTTTTGCCTGCTTTATGTGTTTCGATGAGTTTGTATATACTTAGTGGTTTTGTATTTTGTGGAGCGAAGTTAGATTTATTTCTGTCGTTTATGTAACACTTATTGTGTAAATTATGATCTGTAGCTTTATATTATTTTTCTGTGGAGTCGTAGTCTGCATGGTTGTAAGTTTCCTTGTCCATTAGAGAGGTTTGCATTTTTGTGGTAATCTTCATTTACTGTTTCATTTTCCTTTTATGGTTCGCACCCGTTTTGTTTGTATAATATGATCGTGATGATCTTTTTGCGTTATTGAGAAATTGACTTGTTTCGGATATTGCTCTTCATTACTTTATGATCTACCCCTATTTTATGTGTGCTTCAATTTGTTATGACATATGCCTTTTGCTTTCCTTTGCTAATGGCTCGTCTCATAGAATGTATTCTGTACTAGTAGATCAAGAATGGGTATTATATCTTGTTGTTAGTGGTAATACGTGTATGTGACTTTCTCCTAAGAATTCTTTAATGTTCGTGGTATTTCGACTCTGTTCGGTTTTTGTGTTGTGTGTTGATTCGACTCGGGTATTGTGTCGTTTTTGAAGTGGTGTTTGTATGTTTTTAACTAATGTGGTTGGTTTTTATATTTTGAAACATATTTTCATATTTTTGCTTTACTGTATTATGGGTATTTGTATTCTATTGTGGTTTTATTTGTGTGTGTGTGTGTTTATGAATTGTATTTCCTATGGCTCTTTCCTTTTTGTGAATTATTTCTATTTCTACTGACAGTATGTAACTTTGTATACTATTTTTACAATCTTCTATAAGATTCCGTGGATATTAGTAATTGCTTGCATGATTTAATTTCTTTCATTTTGTGTTAACTCTTATAATTGTGATCCATGTTTTTATTAGCTAAAATTTGCAGATGTTTCGAGGGTTTTTAGCATCATAATCAATAATAAATAACATATACGGAAATCCGAAGCAATTTTACTCACATACAAAAATCAAAAATATGGAGATCAAAAACGGAAACAATATTAATAAATATATTAAATTAATATAACATAGAAATTACATAATGATGCCAAAATAAAAATGTATCAAGAACAGTTAATGCAAATAGTATTAAAGGCAACATTGAGTTACCTTTGCAAAATCCTTCATTCCAAGTTTCGACCAAAACAAGCGCGAAACGCGGGAGTAAAAAGGGGCGTGGACGACTCGTTGCCTGCAAATTCTCTCTTCCCCTTCACGATGCTAAAGAGCTTTCGAAACAAAAAACACAACAGAGAGCTTGTTTCCTAACTATACAGCGTTTGTTATTACGTTTGTTTTACGCATTTGTTAATCTGCCTCTTTTACGGTGTGCTGTTTAATTGCTTTACATAATATTGATTTCAGTATTTTGTTAAATTCGGGTGTTTTGTTTTTGTCATATCAATTTATTAAGTGTGATATGACATTAGGTATTTCAAGATATATTAGTCTGTGCAGGTATTTTGTTTGCTTAAAATATCGATCAGGGTAAATGAATTGCGGGCAAAATTATAACCTGTTCCCTTGGAGAACAACAGTTACCCTCACAGAAATTTGTTATTCCGGGGCTAGGTCTTGATTCTGAAGGACATCCGGATAATTGGCTGTAATTCCTTCTATACATGGGGCGTCTGCTCGGGTTTAGATGGGCGACAGAAATCGTACCGAAAACTCGGAAAAAATAGAGTAGGGAGTGCACATACAAAAATAACCAGAATTAACAATAACAATACCACCACTTTATTAAACTTATATAACAATTTAATATGAAATGGAAATAACAGTACGCAACACAATTTGAATAATCATATATCTAGTCAAAAATTATAATTAAATATTTAATTGCCAGCTAAGTGTCATATTTATAGGTAAACACAGTTAAATTTAATGGTAATTCGATAGCTATGATATTTGAATTAAATGGTAATAGTAGGACACAACACTATTATAATTATAATAGATGTAAGAACAATTTATGTAACAACCATATATACTGAAATTTTTCTTGAGACTGGACGGTAGCTAAAATAATCGTATGTGACCGCTGCTCTATGGGAGTACAATTAATATCAAATAATATTCAATAGGGGTATAATACTATTATCAATACTTAAAATAGTCCACTAGTATGATGGCTAACCTAAATGAACTTTATCAATGCCTATGTACCCTCTATACATGGCCTTTAACCTAAAATGTTCAGAATACTAATATGTACAGACCAATATGTACTCAATTAGGTCGTACATTTACTTCACAAAAAACCACTACTTCAAACATTTAACATTCAACCTTCATAAATTCAAAAATACATTTGACATTAAAATTAGTGGCGGTGACACTCACATAAAATATTTCACCGTGAAAGCTTCCATTAGTTTACAGTTTGCAACACAATGAATCTCACTCCGTCAGTAGGCAATATGGCCTAACTAATACAATATCTTATTTTTAAGCGGGCTTACTACATATAGATCAAATTAACGGTATCCCCATCAATAAATCCCGAAATACTTTAAATATAACAAAATAAAAACAAGATACGATGCTTGCCTACAAACTGGGACAACAACTTCCCAATGGGATCGGGCAATAATTATAATACTACATAAGAAAGGAGATATCACCAACCTGCAAAATTACAGACCCATTAGTTTACTATCGCATATATATAAGCTGTTCAT
>WYDF02251437.1:3051-20665 GCA_009867245.2 Adranes taylori
CAAGTATAAAAGAAAAAGAAATGATTGCTAGATTTAGGTGCGGAAGTGTGAAGCTGTGAAATACGTATTGGTTAAATGAGCACGAAAGAAATTATAAAGGATTTGGGAAAAAAGAGGACAGTTGAAAGTATTGGGCGAACTGATTTAACCGGATAGAATGAACAGGCGATTAATGAATTATAGCTGAAAATTGGAGAGTATGCTTTACATTGGGACCGGAAGGTAGGGGGGTTGAAAAATACGGAAAATATTAGTGGAATCAATAAGGCGGAGAGAAGATAAAACGTGTTGTTGAGGAAAAGTACTTTAAAGGGATTGTTTGTTATTTTCAGAGATTTTCCTATTTTTGGTTGTGTGCTTTTTCGAATTTTTGTTTTACTTTATTAGTTGTCTTGTAGTTATTTTGGTTTAGCAAATTAAGCTTGTTGCAAGAATAATGTGATTTAGTTTATTTTATGCCAATATTTGATTTATCAAATATCCACTTCCCGTCATCATCCAAGATCTATTAAATAACAACTATCAAAAACATCCATATTAAGCTGATTTCAAAACGCATCTAAAATGAGATTTTCCAAATGAGTGAAGAATCCTGTGGCAAAATGTTTATATGTGATACTTGATTGTACTCCAGAGATGTCATCATGAACCCATGACTGTGATCGTTCGAATTGGCGACGTCGTAAAGTGAATGTGGCACAAAGAAGATGATGGTATGTGCAAAGGGAGGGTAATTAAACAAAAAGGATGAGTGTTGGTTGGATGGAGAAAGAATAGAAAGCGTGAATAAATTGGAATAATTAGGTTACATGTAAAGTAGCAATGGTACGTGTAATAATGGTGAACCTAGTAAGCTAAATCTAACAGCTGCAAGATTGATGCGTGTTTGGGGAATCAGTGAGAATGTTGATATTGGATGGATCCTTGCGGAGTACAATAATATATGGAGTTGAAGAGGGGGCAGTGAAGGAGAGATGATAGAGAATTTGTAAATGGAAATAATAAAATCACGTTGATGATCGCGAAATGCACTACAAACGGAATAGTATTGGAAGAAATCTCGCGTAAGAGGATTTAAAACAATTGTGAAGTACGTAATGAATGTGATGAGAGATGAGGATGATAGAGGATGAGGAGAAAAAATTATATATGCTATGTTCAAAGAGAAAGAGGGAGGAGGTAATACAGAATGGAGTATGGACAGGAGAAGAGCCTATAAGAGAATTGGATGGTTCTTGGAGGAACGGTTACAACGGATAAACGATGCATGGGAGGAATTCAGTAGGATTGAATATAAATGATGAATGTAGAAAGGTAGTAAAAAGAGTGAAAAATTAGGGACAGGAAGTTTAAATCGTAAAAGCGGTAGGAAGAACGCCTGAGTATTTAGTGTGAACAATAAGTATGAAAAAAATGGTTGCTAGCTGGGAAATAGGTATTGGTTAAATGAGAACTAGATAAGTTATAAAAAATGCGGGAAAAAAGAGGAGAGTTGTAAGCATGGAGCAAATGAATGTAAGGTAACAGAATGAACGGACGATCAATGAATTATAGCTAAAAATTGGAGAGTATGCTTGGGACCGGAAGATAAGGGGTTAAAAGAATACAGAAAATATTAGTGGATATCAATAAGGGGAAGAGAAGATAAAAAGAGTTGCATGATAAGGGAGGGAAAGTTTGTTATTTTCAGAAATTTTCTTACTTTAGCTTGTGTGCTTTTTGTAATTTTTGTTTTACTTTAATAGTTTTCTTGCCGTTATTTTGGTTTAAGAAATTACGCTTATAAGAATGATGTAACTTAGATTACTTTGTGCCAATGTTTGGGTTATAATTAATACTTTTTATTAAAATTATTTTCATTGTATTGTAAAGTTTTAAAGGTATAACTTTTAAGTGCGTATATTGAAATGATATGCAACAATACAATTATTTACTAAAGGAAATATGTTAAACAATCATAGATAGCTACGATATATGTACATTGCGTTTCCTGTTTCAAAATCTTTTAAACATAATATTAATTAACGAAATTAAAGATAAAATTGTATTTTTTTAATGATAGATCAAGAATAGCAGACGAAGCTTGTTGATTGACCAATATCTTTAAAAAGAGAACCTTGATTTATTTTTTTTGCATTTAAATGCTAAAATTTCGTTATTTATTCCATGCGAGAAGAGAGCATGGTACTTTAGAAACAATTTCTTAAACTTTCTGTTGTCATAAGTAATTATAGTTGTAACCATGGGTGTACAAGTTTGTTATTTTAATTGTTCCAAAAAATAGCGTAAGGCCCCATTTGAGGGCGTAAGAGCCTATTTGAGGACGCTTCTCTTATATTTTCTGCAGGTATCATCTAGGTTTCGTATGAAACCTAGATCTCTCTAGATTTCGTATAACAACTTTATCACTTTCACTCGAATCTTTCAGGGTTTGCTAATTTAACAAATTGAGGTTGTTTGTGCACTTCTTCTTCTTCTTCTTTTAGCGCCGTATCCCTGCGTAGGTAGGCGATCCAATTAGCTGACGATTTTTCATCTCCTGGTTGAATGTCGAGCTTTCGCATCCATAGAGTTGGACAGGAAAAATGTAACAGCGCAATAATCGCTGTTACACGGAGCTGAAGACTTGATATCGTGCGGTGAAAATGTTTTTCATTCTGGTCAAAGTTCTGCGAGCCTGCTCTATTCTAGCCTTGATATCCGTCTTCGAATCACTTGTTTATTCTCGACACCTCCCAGATATCGAAATGTATGTACTTGCTTGGCAGGTCTATCATTTATATAAATAAATATATAACAGGTGGTACTGGTTGCTGGGAGAAAACCACGAGCTTTGTTGTCTTGATGTTCAGAAGAGGCCGAAACGCTAGCTGCGTGCTACGATAAGATCCAAAGCTCTGTGCATATTTGTTTCTCTGAATGTTTAAAGGTTGACTAGACGAGGATAAGGCAACCTTGTCGTACATCCTTTCTGTATTACCATTTTCTCAGACGTTGCACCGTCCACTCTTACTTGTGCAGTTTGGTTAACGAAATACTTGTTTATTCTATGCAGAGAATTTTCGATAAAACAACCAAATGTCAGCACTAAAGTAATTTTTTATTGAAAGCGAAAATTTATAGTCAATTTTATTGGATTGTCTTTTTCTCCATCCAATGTTAAATTTCTTTAATAATAATCTTTGAAAAAATGACTCCGTTTCTTCTTCAGACTAACATTACAAAGTGTCAGAGGCGCACGTCTATCAGTGCGCTTGGCTTGCACTCCAGAGAACCTCGATTCGTGTCCCCGCGAGGGTTTTTTTCTTTTTTCATCATTTAAAGTTGTTTTTGAAAAATTAAAAAAAATATTTTTATAATTCGTTTTGTAGCAGTTTATTAGCATAGAAGAGGTTGGCGTAGGTTATTTTTATTTTTTATCTACCTCAACCTCAAATTGACCATCCAGTTTAATTTGACAATAACGATTCCCTTATGTAAGTCGAACACAACACGATTGGATGTACGCTGCTTGATTTCACATACGCGCCTCGCTTACGTCACAACCAGTCATTATTCGTAGTGGACAAAAAGCCGCGTTATGCTGATCCCTGTATTACGTTCTCAATTTGTATGATACTATTTATTGATTTTGGACAATACGGTAAGGATTTACAATTATATGAAACTCTACCTGATCTCTTCTAATAATTAATTAATTAGCTAATTCTACATTACATTATAAACATTAATAACTAATTAAATCTAAAATAATGCAATAAAATTGATAATTGGCAATTATCTTCAATTATTTTGATTGCAGTTTATTTTTGTAATGCACTTTTATAGTTATTTTTTATTTTTAAATGTTGCAAACATATATTCTTTGAACGATTTATTATTTAATTGTTACAATTGATTTACTCAGATGTCCGACATAAATTTGAGCGCTAATTTAATGCATTCAATTCAGGTCATTGTTCGATTACTTTCTCGTTTTAAGTATAAAATTTCAATCATTTTGTCAACCAATTTTTAAGGATTATACAATTATATTGTTAAACACGAGGTACGTTAAGGTTCGCTTGCGCACGTCCCCTACAACAGTTGTTCTTAACCGCCGGCCCAGTGAACCGGTCCGCGGAGAGGTTTGACCGCGTTCGCGTTAAAAAACAATTCATATTCAAAATATAATAATTTGTTTATTAAAAAGAAACCGCCGGTCCGCGAGATTTTTTGACAACTTTTATCGGTCCGCGGCCCAAAAAAGTTTGAGAAACGCTACTCTAAGATATTATCCTTAGACGATAAATTTAGTTAATGATAATTAACTATCTGTACATTCAGTAGTCGGAGAGACTCAAGTATTTTGAAAATCAAAATAATCGCATTCTGAACATTCATCAAACAAGAAAAACATAATCTACAATCAACTGAAATGCCTTTCCTAGGTACCACTAAATACTTCTTATTGTATATAGTACTGAAATTAAAACCTACCTCTTTTTAACCAAAACCTTGATGACTTCTCATCAAGGTTTTGACGCAAGCAAAACAAACTTTGACGCAATCTGAACATTTAGGTAAGATAAATAGTATAGAAATAACGGTACAGAAAATACCGATACAATATCTCCTACTGTTTCTTACAATGGAACAATCAAAGGTGAATCCAAAGATGATCTCAGAAAACAGTTTGATTGTCAGATTTTTATCTATCATATATCATATACCATATATGTATATAATACGTAGAGGTATAGGAAAGATATAGGACTCATGTTTTGACATTGAAATTACTGCATTCTCTTAATATGCAACTCAAAGAGAAGACCGCAAGGAACAATTTACCACAAAGGAATTTTTCAAAATAATTTTTTCTTGCTCAAAAATTTAAAAGAAAGTCGTATTTCTCTGCGTCTGTACATATGTACGTACGTATGGCTTACATTCAAGAATTACTCCCAACCTATTGGACCGATTTGCATGAAATTTGGTACACAGGTACAAATAGTGATTTTTTACAAAAAATCAAAATCCGGCCCTAAATCTCTCTTAGGAGGAATAGGGAATCTTTCCCATCATTTCATCCCCTTAATGCCATTCCCTCTTTCTTATTTAACCAATAATTCTTTCCATTATCGCTATACCTTTTATTCCTCCTCTCAAACATAATCTTAGAATACCCGCCAAACACCTACCTTCGACACTCCAATTCATTCCCGTACATGCATTCACCCATTGCTCCTACCTTTCCTGATTTCTTCCACATATCCTACATATTCTTTGACTCTTATCCACCCAATACCTGTTTCCTCTTTCCTCCCTCCCACATCTAAATCACGCAATCATTCTTTTTATCATGCTTACATCTATTGTCATATACTCTGGAATTCCCTTCCCTTTTATTATACTGAAATAATTCCTATTATATCTTCATTCCTTCATCTTTTCGATTCTTGCATCTCAATATCTGAACTTCCTTTACTTTATCGTCCACATTACCCATTTTCTCGAACCATCTTTCTATAGACACTTTCTTACACTTCATTCCTCTCTTTTGCCTATTCATGCAAGCAGCTACCCCTTCTTATATTCTCCAGACTTTTCAAATAAACCATTTTCACCAGTCTCACATTCTTATCCTGCTCATACCAATCTAAGATTCTCTTTCTTTCATACTTTACTAACTTCTTTAGTCCTTTATTCCGACATTTATACTTCCCACATTATTGTAAAACAATCTCACTCGGTGTTGACTTTTCCACTCCAATTATTCTCATCAATACTTCACACATCACCCTTTCCGTCTCCGCTCTTTGTTTTACATCCCGTACTTCCGCTCTATATAACAATATACTTTGCACACAAACTTCCATTATTCTGATTCTCATTTTCACCGAATGCCCAAATTCCTTTTCCATACACATGTTTACCTTTCCATTGCTACTATTGCTTTTTCATATAATTTAACATAAAGCTTAAATGCTTATACATTTTCTATATTTCAATCCCATTTACTCCTAACTCAAACTTGTCTTTTCTGCTGTTTCTTCAATCATACTCATTTTTTCACATTTACCTGTGAATCTCTTTTCTTCATATACGTATTCATCCTTTCAATCATTTCTTTCATTTTTTCTGTCGTTTTAGCCGTACACCCAAAATCATCCTCATATCCCAATGACCACACCTTCTCTTTCTCAACTCTTTTCTCAAGGAAAATTAACCTTAAACTAGTAGGATATGCAATTTTAAATTTTAGTAATTAATAAAATATCAAAATAAATTTTAATAAAATATTAAACTTTTTGTAAAATGATGTTTAATCCCAAAAGGACAATTGTGAAAGCTTGTGGGAGTATGACAGCTTATCTAACTCGGCGGACTAACTAATTTGCGGGAATTTCCTGGTGGCCTGTTCGCTGAAAATTAAAAATGGGCCGTAGCCTGATAGCTAAAACAGAACTATAGAACTACCCATTTTAGATTACCCGGTAGCACATTTGATCCCAGACGAGTGTTGCTTGTATGAGCTATATTTAAGAAATGAATAAGTTACTTCCAAAAATATTTCTATGCTATACGATTTGAAGGGAACAATTTCCAATCGAGGATACAATTTTATTGATGATCATGCTTTTAACCAAAGGCAATTCTCTAATTAGGAATAATTCTGAGAATTCTCTCGGCTTATTAACGACATTCTAAGGCAGTGGTTCCTAACCTTTGTAGAATCACGGCACACTTACAATTTTACAAGATTTTTTGCGGAACACCGTCGTAAAATAACACAGTATTCACATATCTTTAGCTCCAAAGAAAACCAAAGTTTCTACGAATAAAACGTTTTTCTTTGTAATATAAAAATTCCCTAATCGACGCACCCATCCTAGGTAATTTTAAAGTTGTCCTACATTTTTTTTTAATCAACGTACGAAACAGCTTTAATATAAAATTGATTCAAAACTGTTATAGAATATGTACTTTAATTTGATTTAAATATATCCTATGTATATATAACAAATTTACATTTCTGAAAATGTATTTTCAAATATTGTTTTAAACACAATTTGAACAGAAATCCAAAATCTGTCAACTGTTATTTCGCTACATTTCATTTTAGGAGTACAACATGATGTAATTGTAATGAATTCTTTATTCTTCTTCATCTTCTAACAAAAACTTATAACGCAGAAAATGGATTATAATTTTAAAGTTGTACTTCTATAATGTTTCTTTATCAACATAGGGAGCATCTTTACGATAGAATTGATTAAGAACATTTATAGAAGATGAATTTTAAATTGATTTAAGTATATTCTATATAACAACTAATAATGCTTATAACTTCAAATTTTGGTGGGAAGCTTTCCCTAACCTCACGCAACACAAGCGACTCGTGGAGCACCGGTTGAGAACCACTGTTCCAGGGTCTCGAATAAATGATATTTTCAGATTCACAAAAACCCTAAATGGGTATTGTTTTGTGCCACACTGATTCTTTTGTTTGAGTTATTGTTGAATAGATTTTCTATTCAGTCTTTTCTGATAATGCAAAGTACAGATCTGATGCCATATTTTTCCGTTGCAACACGTGATTGCTCGAATTAATTAATATATAATTATCCACAACGAAGGAATCGAAATAGGATAATAAAATAGAATGAAATTTGCAAACTATAAGAAACACCGATGTACACTGACAGATGATGTGCTAAAAACCTGTTCGTTAACAAATCGTTCAGCGAAAAATAAAAACTACCAATAAAATGTATAAAGAACACGTACTAAGCGAAAATGCAACATCGAATAATATTGATTACCTATTGATTTATGTGTATAATACATGTTTTAATGCAAACAATTTATGGATTTAGGACAAAGTTAACAGACTTAATCAGAAATTTCCTTAAAAGGTGGTGCACTCGTATATATGCATAGTATGTTATTATACATTAAACATCTTTATATACTTTTGTACTAAGCAAAGACGAATAATATCTACAGTCCCTAACCAATAATGTTTTTAATGGTAATCATCATGCCACAGTTTGTTGTTGTGGTCCCTTACTAAATATCCGTAAAACAATTCCTTTCCAATTGTCTGAGGAATGAAAGCAAGGAGAAATAGTGCCACTTTATAAGAGAGGTGATAGAAGCGATGTTCACGATAAGGTGATAATGAACGGGTTAAGGGTACACCAGACAGTTGTACTATATAAGGGTAATTCATAAAGGCAACTTTGTTTTATATTTTGCATTTTGAATAACATGGTTTCTGGGATTTAATATCTTTTTGAATTAGGGTTAAAAGTTTGAGAAATTTATATTAATTAGGGTTACCAGAAATTTTAGTTTTTATTTAATGGGATTTTAGTAAGAATCCTAACTTTTGGTTCTTATTTGTTTGATTCGGCAATAAGAACCGTCGGACCAAGTTAAATCGTTTATGATGAGCAACTATCGGAAACCTGTTTAGGTTCGATAAAATTGTAACGGTAAGCCGTTGGTCTAAGCAATCGAAGATATGCTGTAGACGCATTTAGTATTGAGAAATTAATGAGTGTGACTAACTGTTTAGTTAGAAGTTTAGTCATATATCTCACTGATGATCTATATGTGGAGCCTTTAACGCATGGAATGTGTTTCGACATAAGATCCACATCAGTATATTTCGTAAAACGACGGAAAAATTTCGACCTCAAACACTGAATTCGAACTTCTTGTCCTGATATATATAGATTCAGATCAGGATACTTTATCAATTACCCTTCCTAATCCTTAAGATTCAAATTAAATTTTGTAATATTGTTTAGAGAATTTACCTTCCGAACAATTTTGAATGTATAGTGTAATTTTGTTGTTTCGCCATCCTTCGTAATGTAAATTTTGTAATGCATTATTTTATTCTGTAACTTAGAGTGACCCAAATTCAACTTGAGTAATTCAGTCAATTATTTAATTTTTGAAGTTTAAGAAACCCCTATGCTTTATTTTAAATGACTGTAATAATCCCAACGCTGATGGCAGAGTCACCTGACTAGTTTGATTTAGTCAACTTAGAAACTTTAAAAATCATTTGATATATCTTATGTGTTACTTTCATTTCTTGTATTTGGACTGTTAACAACAAATCCGAATTTAAATTAAGTTGATCTGGACGAGTGAGGAATTTTCAATATCACTTTCATTGGATGATGAATTACTTCTTATTTGCTTTCTCGTTTCTATTGTTTTATCGTGGGCTTTCTGAAAGATTCACCAATCACCATTCTTATAATTTTCACCCTTTCTCTATATTTTATTGAAAAACTTAATTTGCAGCACTTGTGACGTCATTTACGTCGCTCTGCTTTGAATTACATGCTTACTATGTACTGTTGCATTTTGTGTACTCGAGAGCTGAAATATTGATACTTCACATCGAGTATCCAATCCCAATGACATTTGGTCGTGACTATCTGCCACCAAATGTATGCCTGAATGTTTATTATGTTTATGCTAACCAATTCGTAAAGATTGTAAATAATAACAAATAATTGTTTCTAATTTCCATTATTATAGTAATTTATAGGACTCAATAACGTAGTACTGTGGTTGTATAGTATTCGTAATTATCATTTTAAGCAGCTGTCTGATTTTTGAAGTTGATACCTAGAGATGCGCTCATAACTCGTGTAAAATTTGTATTTCTTAATTTGTTGTTTTTTGTTTTGTAATAAGTTTTTTGCATAAATTTTTTATTTCGGTTGTAATATGCCAATAAAAGTTGTTTCTTCTTTTTCTTTCTCAATTTTGAATACAGTTCTATAAAAAGTAACGAACTAAGTGCAACACATTTTTTCAGGTATCGAAATTACTAGTTGCTGTATTCTAGATGGTATGTGCGTTTCGAATCTACACATTCGTTTTTAAGCAGCGTTATTTCGAGTAACTTTAATAATTTCTTTTTATTTTGTGGCTAATACGTTTACTACTGTCTAGTGTTGTCATCATCTTTTTTAATTTTCTGTTTGTGTTGTTATAGTTTTCAGTTTGTTTTTTTTTGTGAGATTTTAAGTGAGGTTAGTCTTCCATTGTAGACTGTTCGTTAATTATGGATTGGGGTTTGTTTTGTTTTGTAAATTTCAATGTTTTGTTTGCTTTTTAGGTTTTAGCAGTCAGTGTTTCTTTTATTTCATCATTTGGGTCATTGTTGTTGTGTATATGGTTTACTAATTGGCATTGATATGTACCATAGTTTCTAAATTATGCGAATTGATGTTCTCTGTATCTTGTTTTGAAGTACTTATTTGTTTCACGTTATTCTTAACTTTGTATGTTATTTTTAGAATGTATTGTTTAAAACTTTATAGCTTTATATTTTGTTTATTTTGTATTTTGTCACACACAATGTATCTTGAATATGGTCTATCAATGTTTCAGCGAGTTAAAATCTGGTTTAAAAATCACTCTGGCTTAAAAATCATTGAATTAAAATCAGTGTTTCAATTTTTAAGGTTTGTCCGTCATTTCAAGTTCTTAAAATAACGAATTTTGAAAATCATGAAATGAATTATATTGAGATTGGAAATAAATAATTTGTATTCAAATTTTCTCTAATTTTCAGAAGGCACTGTGCGCGCTTTGATAATTGTGTTAAAATAATTTTAACACTTGAAATTTTTAAGCAACCAATAGATATTGTCTAATCATTTACATTAATAAATATGTACCATTTTTGAGTATGAACAAGCTTATGATGATTTAAATGACCTTTCTCTCTGAAACTAGCATTGCATTGTACACATTTGTATGATTTTACGACAGTATGAATAAGCTTGTGCTTATTTAAATGATCTGTCACTCTGAAACTAGAATCGCACTTCAAACACTTAATGGTTTTTCGTCAGTATAAATGAGCATTTAAACTATTTTTGTGTCTAAAACTAGATTCGCATGCTAAACCTTTGTAGGGTTTTTCATCAGTATGAATAAGCTTGTGCCTATATAATTTTCTTTCCCGCTGAAACTAGAATCGCATTCGAAACATTTATATGATTATTCTTCACCAGAATGAATAAGCCTTTTTTGTGTCTAAAACTAGAATCGCATGCTAATCATTTTTAAAGGTTTTCTTCAGTATGAATAAAATTGTGCCTAGATAAACTTGTTTCTGGCTGAAACGGAATCGCATTCTAAACATTTGTATGGTTTTTCGCCAGTATGACTAAGCTTGTGTCGATTTAAATCACCTTTTTGCCTGAAACTAGAAACGAGATTATTTATGAATAAAATATTTTTACAACTCTACTAAGCATTTAATAGTATACTAAAAATGAAGAGTTTTTGGCACTATTTTTGTTAATTGATAGGTTTAGCACATTCTACATTGCAAACTTTATTAAAAACATTTATTCCCATTAAGTCATCGATGTATTTATGCATTGTTCGTTGATTAGTAGTTTCTTTAAAGCGTTTTGTGAAAAACATGTAGTAAACATATTTGAATCTTTAATTTCTTATCTAATTATTTTTTGCGTGCTTTTCGGATTTATTAATTTATAAAATAAAATAATGTATAAAAATAATTTTCCGGCCAGGAGGTGTATATTGTTTAGTTTTATTTGTTAAACAAAGCGAGTTTCATTAAATACACGTTTAATATTATTTAAATAAGACTTAATTAGTAATTAAAAGACGATCATTGTATGCTTGCTGATTATTGATTAAGATAAATGTTTTATTTTTATTTTATTTCAATTGTTTATGCTTGATTTGAGTTTATTATTAACGATTCATCGCGCGTATATCAATTCCGAATAATTTTTCTTCTTCGTTCTTTTCATTTAAAGTTTCATATGTTATATTACATGAATTGATGGTTTCCAGTTTCATTAATTTTATCTTTCTTGAATATATATATGTATTCTACAATCGAGCATTCCCCAATTTTCTATTAAATTAAATGTTGAGGAATCTGATTTCCAACATGTATAAGAGTCTCAAAAATGAAACATCATTTGTTTTAGAAAATAATGAAATTTTTATTTAATCATAAAGTTGACATGTGGAACTTATGTATGGAACATCTGAGATCTGATAAATTCCCTCTTTGGCTTTACTGGCATATTTGCGTTCTTTTGACAAAATTATCAAACACAGTTTGACATAAATATGGCTGGATTTCAGTGATCAAGCGCCTAATCTCTTCCTTGAACTCCTGCGTGGTCGTGGGGTTATTAACGTAACCTTTTGACTTTAAAAAAAACTCCAAAGTAAGAAATCCAAGAGTGTTAAATCGCATGATCTAGGGAACCAATTCTGGTCGTCCAAACGGGAAATTATTCGACCACGGAATATTTCCTGTAACAATGCCATTGATTCTCGTCACGTGTAACAAGTGGCACTGTCCTGTTGAAACTACATGTCATCGACACTTATGAGACACAAAAACTGGACTACTATATGTCTCGATACCGTTTGCCATTGGATGTTTGTGCATTTTTGGCAGCTTCTTCACATGAAAGACATGTGGGTTTTTCTCGCTCTTAATGCGGCAGCCATTAATAGGAAAATGGGTCTCAGCACTGAAAGTAATTTTGCATGCTCTGTACGCTCGAGTCCTTAGTCAGCTGGATTTTGTACGCATGAAGTCGCAAACCTTTTTTACAATATATGCTGCTAGTGATTCTTGAAATATTCATTTCTTGGATGTTCCCGGTCTCTCGGCTACATTGTGGTGAACATCCGTGATATTTTCCGCTGAACGATATGAACGAACACGTATCGATGGTCTGACATCAGAAATCGGCCTAGACCTAATGAATTTCTCAATCATTCTCTTCACAGTTGAAGCACTTGGAACATTTTGTCTTCCAAAAATTGAGCATTCATGGCAGTCAAACTTTTACCATTTTTGAAGCCATGTTTGCCAATAAGAATGCGTTCTTCTGTCGAGTAGCGATCAAATGATATTAATGATGAACTGTCATATGAGTTTCATTGTCAAAGCGCAACAGCAAAAAAGGCGACAAATATAAATTTTCATCTCTTATTGGGACACCTATTGTCCCAATAAGAGATGCCATATGTTTGTATACCTATTAAAACTAAGTGACAATGGAAATTTGTTCAGAGATTGTAGACGCGAAATATGTCGAATAAATAAAAAGTAGAAAACAGTATTCAATAAATTCAAATGAAAAAACATGTTTTCTAACAATAGTTTGGAATCAACATCGATTGTTTCTTAAAGCTACATAATCAAAAAACAAGAAACAGATTGAAGTGAGAAAAGTTTTTTGTAAAAAACAAACCATACACTCATTTTCTTTTCTTAATAAAATAACCAGCAAAAATGGCGCCAAATTAAATTTTCCGCTCTTTTTGGCACACCGTTTTTGTGGTTCACCCTATGAAACTTTTAACAGTGCGTAGATGTTCATTTATACTGAATATTTGATCTAAAACCATCCTGTTTCTAGATGTGAGAAGGCTTATAATTTGAGAAGACACGAATTGTATTACCTTTGTTATAGAGCCTGTCCCAAAAGTCCTGCGCCATAGGGATTTACAAAATATGTACAATATCATTTCCGTCGAAACATAATTGAACACGGTCTCCTGTATTCCGCAGAATGTTGCTTACCAAGTAAGGCGTTACCGAACGGCACACAGTTATGGTTTCTGTTCCTGATCTTCACTGTGTAAACTTTGGATTTTACATAACCGCATTCAGCACTATCCATCGGGTTTAAATCTGAAGATCGCGGAGCGCATCTCACTCATTCCCTACGACTGGAGAAGGTTTTCATCTAGCCAATTACGAACTTGTGTACCATAATATGTGGGTGCACCGTCCTGCTTGAATCCTCCTCTGGGTCCTTCTCCAACTGGGTCAAAAACTAATTGCACATTTCCAAACGGCGATCTGGATCGTCTTCAGACATGTGGTGTGACATTTGTAGTTTGTTTTGGCAAGATATTTTATAGTATGGTTCGAGGCCCACTTCTAAGCTTGTTCGATGGATTGATTTTGTCTGACTTGTAGATAGCCTCGCCAAAACCACATCCACTACCTCTTCTGAAATCCCCGGACATCCAAATCTTTTACTATCGGCCACTCTACCTGTAGCTTTGAACTATGCTAGCAGTCTGCCAACTGTTGAGTGCGACACAGGATCTTTCCTTACTTATCATGATATATTTGTGTCCATATAAAAATAATGTACAGGGGCCATTTAAAAAAATATATTTGATAAAAATCTATTGAAAATATTGAAATGTGACTGCATCAAATTTGACAGCTGTCATTTGAACATGCAATATGGCTAACCGGCATGATATGGGGGATTTAATGGGCGTGAAATTTGATTTGTTTAGATTTGAAAAAGTAACTAGATTTAAAGTAACAAAAAAGAACCAGATTTAAAATGAAAAAAGTTTGATTTTTTGAAAAAGTGGAAATTTGATTTTTTTGAGATTATGTGACTAGATGTAAAATAATCTATATAAAAATAGTGAACATGAGTGATAAAAAAATGAGTACGAGAGTACGAAAGATTCGGCAGAAAATTAGATGATGTAGTTTATGATCTGATTCGATTTGTAGAATTTTTGCTACTGATTGTAGTTGAATTTAATTTAATTTAAATATAAAATGAGCGATTTCTGCTGGTGGCGCTTACTTGGATGCGAAACAGATTCAAAAGTGCGAATTCAGCTCACTCTATGAAAATAGTTAGTCAGCTAATGGAGAATTATTTCAGATTGAGCTGTGTGAGGTCCTCACTCAAGAACTATCAGAATAACACCCAAAATGCATCTGAGATTCATTAGATTGAGCGGCTACTTTTATGCGAATTTTCTGGGAAGAAACTGTTTCTGGCGTGTTGCCGAAGCCGCTGGCATTCCACAGCGTCGGCCGCTAAAAAGGCGTGGCTTGAAGAAAGTTTCTGCTAGAAAATTTTAGGTAGTCTAAGACTTTGATCAATCGAAAATTTCTTCCTGATCCATTAAGAAATTTAAGGATCAAAATTGCTCTATTTTGTTGATGAGAGGATAAATGGTGGAACGTGTAAGCGGTGGTAGTAGCAGCCCTACTCCATCAAAATCTTAGAAGCATTGCCTTGAAAACGACTTTGAAAATTGCGTTGAACTAATGTCAAATTAAATTTGTCTAAAGCACCAAAAGGGTACAAAGTGTTTTCCAGTGAGTTTGATAATAAATCGCATCCACAAAGGAAATACGTTAAGGGGTAAAACTTAAAATAATAAAAACCAAACAAATGTCGTTACAAATTACAAATATTGAAAGGCTAAAGTATCCTATACCTGTGAAGAATGTACTCATACATTTATAAGATAAAGCGTGCCGCTAGTTTTTCGGCGAAAGTTCTTACGGCATGTTTATCCTTTCAGAATAAACACGTGAGGAAATTGCGTATCTAAATTTTCTATATGTTTTTCTATGCGGATCGGATGTTGTTGATGATTATATCTTTCTTACAGCGACAGGTCTTTTGATATTGTTATCGCGATTGAATTTTATTTTTAAACGTATTAATCTTTATAATATGAATTTATTAATATTATTTATAATTTGGTAATTAGTTATTAGTATACTGATTTATTAATTGGTATATTACATTTGTTTGGAAGAATCAAATTAGACTTGATTAGTCAATTTATATATTATATTAACGGGTTACTCATTGAATTGATGAATTATTAGAGAATTGCTTATTGCAATCGTTAATTAATTGAATGAATGATAATCTGGTATCATACACTTTTGACACATTTTATAAACGTATATGAACCAACTAAATGTCTTAGATGAAATAAATCTTTTAAATAGTCTGACCATAAATGTTGTGAAACCATTGACATGTAAACACCATCTCTTCAGGAGAAAGTAGAAAAAGTATTAAAGTTTTTAATATTTGTTTTATTGCAATTTATATAGTAATCATGATTATGTCTTATTATATATGAAAAACCCTTTATAATTTGCGCCTACGTTAAGAGTACTCATAATTCACATAAATGATAATAATTTTGTTTATATTCAACACTTGAGTATTAGCATTCACTTTTCACTTATTTATGTTTCTGCAAGAAATAATACTTTCTTATGTACATTTATATTCTTTTATTGCTCATATTTATTTTTAGTTCAACGTACATTTGACACGATATCTGGATTGTTTAAACAATTAATAATTAAATTAGTGAACTAATTTGTTAATAACAATAATCTGCATTAGCTTTCAATTGCCATCAGATTGGGAGTAATCTTCCTTTGTCGTCTTAGTATGATCGTCTCTTGAAAGTTTTTGACTCCTCTGAATTCAATCGATGTTAATCCAAACCATTGGCGTAGGTTATGCATCCACGGGTGTCGTCTTCGTCCGGGTCCTTTCATGTGCTGTCGATTTTTCTTTGGACTATTAACAGCGGTAGGTGGTACTTGGCATGTCTCATAAAATGTCCGAAATATTCAAGCTTTCGTTTTTTTAAGGTGTAAACTACTTCTTTGCTTTTTCCAATTCTCTGTATGACTTCGACGTTGGTGGTATGGTCAGTCCAGGATATCCGAAGAATGCGGCGATATATCCACAGCTCAAAGGATTCTAACTTTCCTAGGATATCTTCTGTTGTGGTCCATGTCTCTACTCCATAGAGCAAGACAGAGAAGGTATAATATTTGATAAATCGTAATTTTAATTCTATTCAGAGTTTGTTTTTGAACTACTTTTTCATATTGTTGAACACATTTCGAGCTTTTTCAATTCGTGCTCTTATTTCTGTTGACTGATCCCATTTTGTATTGATTGTGGTTCCAAGATATGTGTACGTCTCCACCTGTTCTATGTATCGGATGTCTATTCTTATTTGCATCGGAGGTTGCTGCATTCTACTGATAAGCATGCACTTAGTTTTAGCTATATTGAGTTCCAAGACATGTGTATTTGTTGTCTTTGCATTGCGTTGCAATCAGCATATCTAATATTGTTAACTACATCGTTTATTTTTATACATTCGGAAACTTCTCCTAGTACTTCTTTAAAGATTTGTTCAAAGCATATGTTGAATAGAAGCGGCGAGAGGATGCATCCCTGTCGTACACCTTTTATAATATTTATTTTCCATAGAGCCTGGTTATTATCCGGAGATTCCTACCATCAATGTCCATCTTCCTGACCAATTCTATGAGTTTATTATGTTTGACATCGTCAAACGCCTAAAGCACAGATGGATGTACTTGTGCATGTCTCTACATCTTTAAATTAACACTTGCAGATTGCAGATTGCTTGTCTTGTGCACAGTGCATTCCGGAATCAAATTGTGCCTAGGATATATAGAGTGGGGCGTGGTTACTTCCTTATTTGAAACTCGCGCCACAAAGCGACCATTAATATTAGAGCGTTGGTATATGGCGCGTTCGAAAGCGCGTTCGAAAGCACGTTATCTAAGGTTTTTGCTATGACTAGTTCAGTGTCAACAATGCAGTGGACAAAGCAAGAGCGCGCGTTCGTCGTGGAGGCCTACTTTTCCTTCAGCCGTTCGCTCATCGCAACTCAGCGTGCATTCAGAAATCATTTCAATATCGCGCCTGCAGGTCGTGTGCCTGATCGGAAATCGATT
>WYDF02251448.1:0-34865 GCA_009867245.2 Adranes taylori
AAAACGAAAGTCGTTTATCTAATCGTTAAGTCGTTTGAAACCCAATATTTTGATAACTTAATCCCTATGTTTCTCACAACATGTAACTGATAACACTTCCTCTGAGGATGGCTACTGTGTAGCCGAAAGATACTTAAAGAATAAGTTATTAAACTATAGTGGATTAGACAAACGACTTTGTTTTATTATTCTTGTTAAAAGTATATTTGTAATAAATCCAATAATAGCTAACTCACCTGTTAACACCCATATGCATACAATAAATACACTCAATGAAAAGCTGAGTAATTCAGCACCAGTAAATCTACCACAAATCCCAAACGATATTTTATTTCCATCCGAACAAGGCCTAATAATATATTGACACATTGGTAAAAGTAAAAAAGCCAACGCTACAGTAGCTATTATTGCTGTACATATTGCAAACAACATTTGCATCGAATCAAAAAAGAAAAACATCACCAACAATGATATACTAGCACCTAATGGTAAACATAAAGCTTGAAGTGTATCCAATGTTTGTACATTATTTTGTTCCACAGCTGGTGATGTTGCTGAAGGATGGAGTAAACAATTTGTGCTGGCATTTGCTGCTCGATCACGAGCTTCTTGTTCCATGTTTAAACTTCGAAAAGAACCGTAAACGATAAGTAGCATTGATATTAAAAATGTCGATACTCTGCTTGAATCCATTATGTTATATGCCCATTGATATTCTACAGTTTGTGTATTGACATCAGCCATGGCCACTGTTTTATTATCAATCGTCTAGTTTTACTAATTTCCTAAAATGCAAAGCAGTTTGATGACCTCAAATATTAATTAAACTAAAGTAATATTTACCTGAACCAAAATCGCTACAAACTGGCTGGTTACGTGCTTGTCAGCAACAAATCAACATTCTTATTAATTAACATTTGTTTTTGTTGCAAGAAATAGATTCTTATTACAAATTTGTAGTGGTTATCTGGGATACGTCGCCATCTTGAACTTTCTTAAATAAAAACACTTTCTAATTCTTCACTTCACGCTGTTACATAAGGACAGTGAATGAAATGTATTTAAGCTTATTAAATTTATCATAGTAGTATCAATTTAATTATTCTAAACATTATTGATTAAGAATTTTGAATTACAGGAATCACTACACAAAACATAAACATTTGAGTGATAAAAGCTATGCAACATTATTTACACTTTCATTTAACCTAAAGAATTTAACTACTAACAATATAAAGCCCGCTACAAACGCTCGAGCAAGTCTGCCGATTTAGATTAACAAACAGAAAAGTCGCACATGATATTACTCACTCGAAAATATAATTTAAATAATTAAATATTTCACTACATGTAATTCAAGACGAATATTCTGTATTGTATTGTATTCTACTTTATTATTTTGTGGCATTTAAAAAACACAATAAACTAAGTGCAAGTGCTACGTACATTCAACTTTGCACAATACTAAATCATTTTAAAAGTACACAAAATTACATCTAAGATGTGATCATTTGTTACACTGCTTAGGTATGAACAGTGCACACAATCTCTACTTATGTGTTCGTTTAAGTAGCACCGGTCAACCCCGACCAACTAAAATCCATATATGCGCCTCGCACAGGAACGTTCATGATCTTTGTACAGATTGCACCAAGATTGACTATAACAGAAATATACAGCAAATAATTAGGCGACGCTCATATTTTTATCTAAATCTAATTGATCTACATCATACAACAATTAATTGGCTACTTTTGTCAATTGGAAATCTACGACGTCCCACATCGCACTTTCGAAAGTTGGGCACCGACTACGGCCTCGCATCGCGGATTTGTACAGTGCGGCACCGCATCTGAAATTTCCACGATGCGATGTGCGACGTCGTAGATTTCTACGGTGATTCGTCGCACCGCAGTGCTGTGGCCTCTTCCGTACGCGGCGTCAATGCGGAAAGTAGATTTGGTCGCACCAAAGACACGACCAAATCGGACAGAAGAGCTGTTGTTGCTTTGATATTTACAAATATCGCAAGCGAAGCTGTGACGGGAGTTCCTAGTATCTATAAAACAGCCGTGTATCTTCAAATCGCTACAATTTTGCAAACAACAGCTGCCCCATTGACACAACACTCAATTTCCCAATGTCAAATCGCTACAAACAGCAGGTTGTGTGCGTGCTATGTCACTGCAAGATGACTGATTACGATATCGATTATCTGATTTCCTTAGTTCAGGAACGTCCCATTTTTAAAAACAGAAGCATGGAAGGAAGTGTAAAGATTTATATGAAAATTTTGAATAGTTGAATAATGAAGAAACAACAAAACGTGGAAAGTACCTAAACACTTATATTTTTGTTAATTGCCAATGAAGAGCTCCGATATCACTATTAAAATATGCACAAAATTCTTTTCTGATTTTGTCGGCGCTTTTCTTGCTTTATATGTTGATTCATGTGAAGTTTGCAAAGAATCGTCAATGATCATTTCTTCAGATGTTTGTATGCCATCTAGATTCAATACAAAGTTGTGTAATACGCAACACAGTTTAATAATATCTATTCTTCAAATCGTAAGACATTAATGAGTCTGTGAAATATGCGCAATTTATTCGCTAGAATGACGAAAGCACACTCCACATATCGTCTCGCTCGGCCCTATTAATAATTAAACTCATTTTTTGTACCGACAAATACTTCCATGAATATGGACGCTTTACATTATTCGTCAATGGTAGTCCTTCATCCGCCAAAAGACAAAAGGAATTGCTTTTTGAAAGCCGAGCTACTGTTTTGGCTGTGGTGTAGATAATTGAGCTTTTACCTGAAACAAAACCAAGTACCATTGCCAAGTACCTGAAACAAAACTCCATTAAAACTCACACACTAAACCACTCCCATAAGTACGTATATACTAAAGTTTTCAAAACAATTTTTTGCAGTCGTTATAAGAAATGGAGGGGAATCAAGGACAACTTTACGAAATATGAAAAAAAAATCAAGAATTATATCCGGGGCTGGGGAAAAGAAAATTAAAGAGTATCATCTCTACAACCAGCTACTGTTTTTAAATAAAAATTCTCAAAATGAAACAGCATCAAGTATCGAAGATGAAGAAATAAGGGCAAGCACCTAAACACAACAAAGCCAGCAAACAGTAACACGTTACCAGCCTGCATCGCGTAAAAGAAAAATGCACGATTTGGAGAAGCATATTTTAACGGCCTTAGAAAAACCTGAAAGTAGGCATTTATCTTTTTTTAAAGACATTCTTGCATCGCTGGAAAAATTAAATGACTTTTTTTCCAAGTCGCGTCCTACAAATATTAACTGATTTACAGCAGCCATCACTTTATCAGAGCTACCAAACAAATCTAAGTGGGTATCAAACAGCTCAAACACCCGTTCAGAGTGCTAACCCAACATCCTTTCAGCACAGCGCCTCCCAACCATCATCTCCGTTTCCACTAGTGTTATAAGGAACAATTTTTCATATAAAGTTTTCTTGCTTAAAAAGTTAAAAGGGTCGAGTTTTCGTTTGCTGCTTGTTAAGTATGTACGTCGTATGTTCAAGAATTTCTCATTCCCTATGGGCCCGATCTGGATGAAATTTGGTGGACAGGTGAAGAGTATGAGCTTGCAGAACGGCTTTTTTCATTTTTATAAATCCAATATGGCAGACAGGACCCATTTTTTTGTTCAGAAATTTCGCATTCAAACTAGGCTGAAATTTTGCACACATATTACGCATCGAATGAAAGAAGCCCCATGTTGCCAGGTTTAAAGTTTAACAAATTTTTTGAATCATCTCTAACGATAAAAGACAGGCCATTCAAATAAACTTTATTGTATAGGTTACATAAAGGCTCTCCGATTGTATTTGGAACATTTTTTACCAAAATCACAATTAACACGTACACTGTCATTTTTTTGCTAACTTTAGGGTCCATTTTCTCGAAAACTTTCGCAAGAATTTTTTTAAATTTCTTGTGTCGAAAGTTACTTTAATACTTAAGCAATTAAGAGTTTAAAAAAATGCACGTTATAGCACCGGAGTAATTTGACCTTGAAAAAATACTACCCTAAATATTTGTTCCTATGAAAGCTGAAAAATTAAACTTGGGGAAAGTATCTAAGCCTAAGGGACCTCAATTTTGCCAGTGTGATCAACTGAATATTTTTTCCAACACTCTTTAGTAACACCCTGTATCTTTTCTTATATTTTGGTGGCTCCTCTAATTCTATTTACAATGATACTACACATGATGTCTTATTATCGTTTCAACGATATGACCCGCATTCAACAGTCATATATATGTAAAGCCTAAATAATAGCACATATGTGGTTATAGGAAAAAATGTTTTACGTTGTATGAGACATATATACTGCTTTCGCAATTGAATAAATGTTATGTGGCGGGAGCACATTATAATTTTGGAAGGGGTTCAAAATGATTATTTTATCGAGAAATTAGAAGACTAAAGTTTCGCTCGCATATAGTATTATGCGTCGAATGAAAGTAGTGCCATCGCTGCAAGTGGTATAGAACCTGCAGTTGCCAAATTTAAAATTTTACAAGCTCGTTCATTTGAAATTTTTTTTCTAAAATTACAATTTAACATATATACAGGCTGTTTTTTGGTTTGTAAACTTTGCGGTCCATTTGCTTGAGACCGGCTATTGTACTACATTAAATATCTCGGTTACTTTGAAAAAATGGGGGGTTCAACTTTTGTTTTATGCAAGATGTAACAAAACGTAGGACTTCCAGTATATGAAAGATGGGATGGCGATCACGTCCACGAAATTTTTTCTTGATGCACCTGAACGCAAGCAGATGTAAGGTGTGTTGTGTGGTCAATTGAAACGAAGTCAGGTTTCATCTATACACAATCTCTGGATTTTTTAATAACATTATATAGTAATCTGAAAATGAGTGGTAAAAAAAACTCTATGAGTATTTGTTTGAAATTTACATTTAATAATCATACAAGGGAGAGTCAATATGTAATGAAATAAAAAATGAATTCAATATCATACTTTTAATAATATTTTTGTAATAATTACAGCAATTTTTCGTATAATTCCATCTACACAGCATATACAATCATACACACAATAATAAAAAATGCAAACATTAATAAAAAATCTAACAGCCAAATAAAGATAAAAAACTTACGTAACTGACAAAAGTGGAACCAGTATGTTTTAACACTACAATGTAATTTTATTTTTATTATACAGAACAATGTCTACTTTTATTTTTAGTAATAAAGCGATTCATATGTATTTCCTTAACAATAATTCATTTCAAAATTTTGTCAGTTCCAATTCATCCTGATCTATAAATTGTTTTATAATATTAAAATTATATGTGATGCCCATGAATTTATTAATTTAAGTACAAATTTGCATTAATCGGAATGACGTCGTATTAAATAGATGCGCATGACGCTTAAATACTGTTATAATGTGATGAAAAAATGCACATGTGAAATTATTTAGCGTAATCCAACTGAAAATGTAAATCTGTTTTTACTCTAAAAAGTTGTAAAGTGCCTTAAAACGACTCTATCAATAAAAAAAACTATCTTCCTTTCTCTAAATTCTGTGATAGCAAAATCAAAAGTCAAGTTACTAAACTGTATTTGATTTGAGAAAAATTTAAGTCACCTTTCAACTTTAAAAAGGCTTGTCAGCCACTTTGTAGTGTACACACTTAAAAATGCATGTACTGTATAGGGATGTGTCGGGACACTTTGGACAAGGGGAAAGTCTTAAGACATTCACAATTTGCGGTGTGAATGGGTTAAGGGGAAAGTCTTACACATTCACACAAACCCATCTTTACAATTCAAAATCTTTATGAATGTCGGCATTCATTTGTACACAGTCGTACATTTGATCAACCTTTAATATAAACTTAAATAATTCTACAACAAATTATTCCGAAAAACAGAAAATGTGGCAAATATATTATTGATGCAGACACTCCTGAAAAGAACGAATTCAAGGAAAAGCTCAAATTGACACAAATAGAAACTAAACCATCTATATGCGAACGATTTTATTAACATGAAAATTCTATGAGAACAGATACTAGATTAAAACAGTTTGACACCAACGCATCCACCCCACCTTTTAATTTCATATGAAAATGACATGAAATAAATAGCTGTTTACAAGAACACATATGTAAATAAAACATATAAACAGTGACTTTATCTCTTATTGTTTGATCTCAAATAGCATGAGATTTACAAAAATGTCTGATCTATCTGATTGAATTAAATTCAAAATAAAAAGATTTATTCGAAAAAGAAATACATAACGACTGTCTCTATCTATATTTTACGGGTTATTGCTTATGTATGCCATTTACCATAAAACTAAGATAATAGAAGTATTATATGAAACAAATATTTTTCAATCTAGTTTACATGTATTTGAAAAGAATGAGCAATGATGAAAAATTAATTTTCAAAACAAGTCTTAATTGTGCAACTAATGATGTATTTTTTCAACTAGATGAAGATAATAATGCTGAAGATATATCTGACAGAAATTGTGCAACTGTACAGGCCTAAGAAAAATCCATCAGTGGAAATCATGCAGCTAAAGTAATAAAAAAAAAATTAAGATTTGTTTGAAGTAAAATTTAAATCGTACTCTTAGACATATTGTTTCCAATCGTTTACGACAAATAACCCAGACTCTGCTTTTATTGATACACTTTCGCAAGCTTTGTCTATCAAACTAGAGGATTTGAATGAAAGTTAGATAAGTTCAGTTCGTGTTTGATTAATTATTTTTTTTAGTTTACGCATTAGAATGAATGTGAACATTGTCCAAGGTGCCCTCACATCCCTTAATCGCAAATTAAAATGTATTCATAATTGATACTTTCTCTAATGCAAATATAACGAAATGTATCTCCACACTCGACTGATTCATATTTTGTTTATATCAAAACGGTAATGATGGTGTGATGATGATAAGCATTACAACACATTGCTCCTAAACTCTAAACAGTAAAAAAAGGGTTACTTATCATTTATGTCATATGATCTACACGATTTAAGTACAATTATTTATTAACAAATAAACATTTTAGTTCAAGGTAGAATATAAATAGTATGGCATTCACAGAGCTATTATTATCTTCTTTAAACATTAAAAAAAATGTTTATATAATATAATAAAGTTATCTTGATTAAATGTTTCATGTCGAGTGAAATTAAAATAACACTCGTAGAATATGCCTCTGACATCCACAAATTTAAATAATCCGTATTAAGCCAGTACGTAATTATATAGATAACTAAATGATGAGAGTGATCATTTGTATAATTACGAATATGAAGTAATGCAAAGATAAGAGTTAGTGTGTATGAGTTAGAATGATCAAAAACGGTGGACGAAAATATTTGATATTTCCATTTCCGGGGAGAACAGATATGAAAGAAAAACGGGATGATTGATTAGTGAATCAAAAAGTAGAAAATGAAAGCGAAAACATTTAGATACAATTATAGCCATTTTATTCTAGGAAACATTTAAATGATGATTAAAATCATCGATAGTTACGTTTTTAATGTGTGGGGATTTCAGGGATTAATGTGTGAAAGCTAAACGACTTATTACGCTCACATTTTTGAGAATAAGTATTTTAATTAATAAAATAAATGTAAACTATGTGTAGAATGCTTTCAAGGAGACTTTATGATCATCAAAATATTTTACGTAAGAATATTGATTCGGACAAGACTTATAATTTTGTACCACGGAGAAAGCTACTCCTAAGACTAACAAAATAAAATGGCGTGGGAAAATAAATACTTCTATAAATCAAACCAATTATTAAGTCATGATTTAAGAAAAAGGAATATTAAAAACCTATGTTTTCGAATAGATCTATGATTTTGTATCATGGTTCATTCAGTTTTAATTAAACATGAAAACTAGTCAAAATTATGCATTGGTCTGATATAAATGCATATGGGTGATTCAAAGAATTTGGAATTGTATCAATATTTGATAAAATCTTGAAGTAATCAATCACAATTGCACTGATATATTAATGATTATTGGCTCAAAACTTGTACAGATAATGCAGTTGAACAATATGAGGCAACCGTGACAGTAAATAAATCTGTCAGGCAACAGTTAAAATGAACTTGAGAAATAATCGAAATTAGTAAAAATAAATTTAAAATTAATCGCGTAGTTTCAAGTAGTTCCATGGAGTTCATATTTCAAATATTAGAAAGCATTAACTCCGATAAGTTAATGTTGCATTAAAAGCAAAAGTAAAAAAAATACAGTAGAAACTCGCATATCCGTTTTTCGATTTTTCGTCAGCTCAATCAAGACCTTATTTTTTCTGTCGTTCGTTTGAACATAATACATATAAAAATAAGAATTCTTTATGCGAATGTTTATTTATTGACCGAAAATTATTGCTGAATGAGCAATAATACTTCGACTGGAGTTAGTTAAATAAAAAAATTAAACTAAAACAATCAGTGCTCTTATTTTTTTCATACAAACAAAACATAATTTAATTTTGTTTATCTAAGTAAGAATTGTTTTGGAATTTATCTCGACTAACTCCAGTCACTTCATTTCATTTCAGTCTGTTTCCGTTAATCAAAATCGAAAGGTGAATCTGGTGAAGGCGATTTTGTTGGTATTTTTTGTTTAAATTACAAAATGGAACAAAAGTCGTCCTAACGTTAATGAAACCTTTTAGAAATCGAAACCAAATTATAAATTATCAGTGACCTGAAAGGTGTGAGTGTGATAAGTAAGAGATTCAATGTCCCGCGGACTACAGTTAATTATAAAAATGCCAACGAAATTCAGGCATATGCATCGCGGATGGAGAGCGTAAATGTACAAAATAAGCAAAGAAAAAAAAAGCGGAAAACGAGGAGCTAGATAAAATGTTCTATCTATGGTTCATTCAAAAAAGAAGCAAAGGGATTTACTGCCAGGTCCTATGCTTGCGAAGAAAGCACTCTTTTCAATGAAAAGTTAGGTGAAGTAGGTGTTGGCTCACAAATTTGAAAGACCGCCATAGAATCAAACAGTTAGGTATAGAAGGAGAGAAATTAAGTGCTGCTACAGCAGAAGTGATTGAAAATTTTAAAGAAAAATTATTGAAAATGGCCGAAGAAAGTAACCTTACAAGAGACCAAGTGTATAATGCAGATGAAACAGGCCTGAATTATAAAGCTTTACTCGAACGGACAATACCTTCACAATGTGACAATACGCACCTGGTTTCAAGATGCAAAAAGATCGTATTAGTGTAATGGTCTGCGGCAATAATAGATTACCATTTGTAATAATCGGTAAGGCCCGTAATCCGCGTTTTTTCAAAAGGATAAATAGAAATGCCTTGCCCTATAAATATTAGTAAAAAAAAATTTTTAGAGCCTGGTTTTATGAGTGTTTCGTACCTTTCGTTAGAAAAGACTTGATTGCTAAAAATTCACCATCAAAAGAGGCTCTAGTGATTGATAATACCTCTAGTCTTCCCAACTATGAGAAGAAAAAGTAGCAAAAGAAGAAGAATGTGAAGGAAAAAGAAAAAGTACAGGAAGAAGAACAGAGTTCGAATGATGAATCTGTCGTCTTATTGAAAAGCGAAGACGGAAAAATAAGCGTTTTCTTCTTGCCTCCGAACACCATTCCGCTTCTCCAGCCAATGGAGAATTTAAAACGTCGGTATGAAAAGAAGTTCATTTAAAATCTTAAAGAACAAGGCGGGAAAATGTCAATCATTGATTATTGGAAAACTTAAAATCCGCAGCAGATGTCTGGTTTGAAATCCGAGATGATCCGTTCAAGCAGTGGTGAAACGAATTATGCCCATCTGTTATTAATCCTTCCGGCTCACCCGAACCTTCAACTTCAGTAGCTGAAACATCCGTACAACCGGTTCTAGAGCCAGCTATTATTGAAAATAATATAGCTATACAGGAAGAAAATGTTCAAGATGGACATCTTGGGATTTACACAAAGAAGTACATCAAAATGGCTCGAGTCAGGCAGAGCCGACGTGTTCTTTCAGATGAAGAAATTGTGGATTATGTTATTGTAGTAGCGGAAGATGAAGAAAACGATTTCGATGGTTCAGATGGTGACGATCGGTCTTCCAACACAGATCAATATGAAGAAGCTAGAATGACTAGATCCCATCTATCACAATTCAACACTTGGTATGAAAAACAGCCAGATATAATGTTAAATCAAATTGAATCACAATCAAAATTTCATTTTCAATTTAAATCCAAAATTAATTTTCACTTTTAATCAAATATGAAAAATACACTTATAAAACTTAAAAATACACATAAATTTAAATGTAAATCCAATTTGATTTTCTTATCGGTCTCGTGCCTGACGGATAACCGAGTTTTTACTCTACAAATATTTAAATAAGATGCTTCAGTAAATGATAAGCTGTTATGATGATAAACCTGTAAAAAAAGTCGAATGTCGCTGATTTTATTATGGTCGCAATATCAAGAAATTATGTTCTGTTTAGGATTGTTAACATTCCATGCTAACCGTCTATGCTTGGAAGAAGAACAAAATGATGACGATATTTCTAGTAAGTGATATGGATGAAGTGACTGCCGATCCAGCGGCATAACTCCGTAATATTGCTTGTGATTCATCCATTGTGGGGAGTAACTAAAATATTGCGAAAATATTTACGAAAGTTTTTAAAGCACACGTTTATTGCTATTCTCGATAGAACCGAAATAAAGTGCCTCGATGGTAGCCACTTCTCACAGACCTTAACACTCATCAGTGTTTTCTGTTACTAGTGAGTGTACAAATTAACAAAAAAGTATCAATGTTGAAAGCAAACCAAAAATAACGGTATAGTGATTGCGGGATGTGGGTGATACAAATCGCTCGAATTTATCACTGGCAATATCAACAACAGTTAAAAAAGCTGTAAAATTCGCTACATTAGCAAAACAGTCCTATTGGTGAAATGAAAAAGTTGGTCTTAAAATGAAAAAATCTATGCAATGCAGTCTAGGATTGATACTTTTCTTCAAAAAGCCAATCCAAATTTCAACTCGCAAAAGAAAATTAACGAGGATTAATTTCTAGTCTATGCATTTCATAATTATCGATTGATTACTAGCACATTGGTGCAACAGGGATTAAAGGAAGCGTTTAGAACAAGTACATAATAATATTTACAAACAATTGTGGCATTATAATAATAAAATTAAATTCCAGGTTAAAAGAATGATAAAACTTGAAAATTTTAAAAAGTAATTATTAATATTAAAAAAAAAAAAGAAAATAAATAAACGATACATTCACATAAGTCGCGCATTCCATGCACAAATTGGTATTCTTTTCTATAAACATACTTTTTCGTAATGACAATGGGTTTTAAGCAATAGAATAATTAGTAAATATTAACGAAAAACACAAAAAATAAATAAAATAACATTAACACGAAATATAATCGTCATCAGCACGATTTGCTGACGACTAAAGCAAAAAAAAAAGAAGGGAGACTGTGATGTAAATAATGAACAAGTTAAAAATATCAAGATAGATAACAAAGGAATGGATTCTTTAAAATGAAGATTATCGTAATTTTGAAAAAAATACTGAAAACTCTTGATGCAACTTGTTAGACTTTAGATGCAGATGATAAATAGTTGTCTAAATTGTTTGTTATTTATGAAGCTAATAGTATAGAATCCGAAGATTTCATCGACCAAATTGTTCATATTCATCAGGCTACACAAAACTAACCTCCTGACTACAAACAAAGATATTTTAAATGATCTTTCTAGTTTAGGTTCTTTCTAGTTTAGGCTTCAGATTCAGAAGGTTATTTGAATATGTTACTGCCAAAAGAGATGGACATCGAGCTTAAAAAATGAACCTATAAAAAAGCTAAAATTACGGATCTTCGAGATCCGTAATTGTCAAGATCATAGAAGACGGAAAATGTTTAGAACGTCAAACCTCGTCTGTGGATCCACAATGTTTTGAATACATCTGCACCCAATATTCTCAAGATCTATTGATTTTGATTAAAAACAAAAAGATTTTAGTTAGTTACTATGTTAAGGCAAAAAGACAAG
Organism: Adranes taylori; assembly: GCA_009867245.2. Classification (NCBI taxonomy): domain Eukaryota; kingdom Metazoa; phylum Arthropoda; class Insecta; order Coleoptera; family Staphylinidae; genus Adranes; species Adranes taylori. The sequence continues at coordinate 12,133 of WYDF02251448.1, forward strand.
CTACTTTGTTCTAACATATTTTAATGAATCTCTTCAAATTCACGCAATAAAATGATTTTGACTCAAAATAAACATCATATCAGAATCGAAACTGTCACTTGTTCTCTTGAATTTCAAAACTATCTGAAAATAACATAATTTTACCGGTAACTGCTGCAATATAAAAGATTATTACTATTCTAAAACATGCGAAATCTATGCAACCGATACAAAAACAAATATGAATCCGATAAGCGGGCTCTTTTAAGAGTAAAGAGTGAAAGAAAATATAAAAACATATTAGTACCCAAAGGAGACAAGCACTATTAAAATATTTACTAAACACTGAAGGAATGTCATCAGACATATGTGAAGCGTTGAGAAATAAGGTTTTACGTAAAACAAGGACACATATATATATATAATGAACAACTGATTGATGAGGAGGCAAAAATATATGAATGATTTTGTTTATATATAATATATAGTTTAGATACAAATTGCCTTAAATAGTAGAATATTATTAAGGGGTCGTTTAAGTGGTCAGTTTTGTTTTTCTTCCTTCTTTTTAATACGAATTTGTTAAGTTTGAAGAAAGAATCAAAATGTAATAAATCAATTGAAATAAAAAAAGATTGTCCATTTTCACGATGTTGTTGCTAATATAATAATAATAATTTATAATAATATTCGAGAGTTGTCCGAAGCTTAAGCCTTTGTTTGTTCTTTCTCAGACCCGCGTTTGTATTGTCATGGTTGACATTAATAATATACCAAACGGTAACTTCACAGCACTAAACAATTTAATTTTTTTGCTTGGATGAATTGTAAGTCGATATTTTCCAATTTTTTTTTAAATTCTTCAATTGCAGTTTGTGTTGTAAAGTTTATAAGTAATGCCCTTTCGTCGATTACCGATTAAATCACGCCTTCTTTTTGTAGTTCCATTTTTTACCAAGAGAAAAGTTCATTATTAATTTAATTGTGGTAGATATTTCGGACTCTCTCCTCCAACCTACTGTACCTTAACATATTATTACAGGTTATTAAATACAAATGGTTTATTTTCTGTTTATATTATTAGACCATTTAGCACAGTTACGATACGTCCTGATCCTCTACGTCTTGTAATTGTTCTTTCGTTTCCGCTTCCGCAACATCACCCTGCATATCACTGGTCCATAATGTAAGGTTATCCCTTAATAGTTGCATGATTAGAGTACTATCTTTGTAACTTTCTTCTGAAAGGGTATCTAATTCTGCTATTGCATCGTCGAAAGCCGCTTTTGCCAATCTACAATAAAAAAATACTTAATTTAATTCATAGAATACAATAGTGTACTTTTTGTAACGGTACGCTAAACCGGCACGTACCAAGAAAACGTTTCAACATTAAAGGGCGCAAAATATACTTGGCAATCTTGAAGTAAAACTGTGCACTAATTAAATGACAGTTGATATTGTCTTATGAAGGATCAGAGTCGTGTAAGCTAAACTAGCTTAGACAAAACAACTGATTTTCTACTTCAAGATACGAATACTCCCAATGTTGCTCAATGCTGTATTTGAAAGTGTAAACGGTCGTTTATTTAAAGAAACTCATCGGTTGAATTTTAGAACGTTCAGACAGAATTTTAGCCAATTTTATGAACTCTAGGTTTAGGCAATATAGGAATATAAAACAAATTGATGAATTACAATAGATTACATGTTTATATATAGGTAAAAATCCTTGTCTATTTACGTTTGATTTCAGTTGTATCTCTGAGTTTGGATTTATTATGTTCATTCCTTGGGACCATTTCTGGTCGTATTGTTTTAAGTATTCATTACCGATCAGTACCTTGGTTAGTATTGCTAGCTAACACAGAGTGTATGGAACGTCGCACAGCTGTAAGTTAATGTTATCGTCAGATTGTTAAAATCTTATTGTGTACCTACCGGCTAGAAATCTGCTGTGTAGATAACTTGTATTGAGGTGAATTAACAATTCAGTAAATTCTATTGTAAAGTGGGACAGTACAGTTGTACGCCTTGTCACCGTCCCTCTACCATGGAGGTATGGGAAATTTGAGATGCGAATCGTGACATACATTGACTAATCTTGTAGTGTCTTGTTTTGTTATTCTGTTTCTAGGGTTGTATTGTGGTCAAGATAGTCTGATACAGATTGTACGAAATATTTTGAGCAAAAATTCCCAGAAAGAAGAAGACACACAGAGAAGAAACCCCCCATTGATATTTGAAAGCAGCGGCCTGGCCTGCCTTGAAATATAGACTATTTGTAAAAAAAAATATTTGCAATTTTTAAGTAATGTGCCTTCATTTCATTTCTAACAATAATTTGTGCCTATCATCTATGTTGTTTAAAATACAACAAAATTATATAAAAGTAAACATTTAATCCGAGAATATGACTTCGAGGTTCTACATATATCGTATGGCGCCATCTGATCTTGGCGCCAGACGGGTTTGGCGCCAAGAGTTTAGTTATCCTAAAAAACGCAAGAGAAAATGAACAAAAACCAACCTACCGGAATAGGAAAAAATACATTAGAAATATGTATGATTTTCAATTTTCATAAAACCGAAGGATGTCGAGTTACTATGACATAGTTGCAAGAAAAATTAAGTGCGGAATAGACTTTTCCGGAAAACGTACATCCCTGCATACAATTATCCGAGAACTAAGATTTACATGTATTCAAATTAGGTATTTCCAGTTAATGTAATTTGCTAATAGTTATTTTCAAAACATTTTATATAGCTAAATTGCTATAGCATAATACTTACAAATAGATAGCATAGTTTTACAAAACCGATACAGTTGAAGATTTCTTTTAAATATTAAGCTTTGGGTTAATCCATTTACTTTAGAAGAGAACAATGACATACATCCCCTTTTCAAATGTAAATAGGCAATCTTGTAAATTTACTAGATCTTTAAAAACAGTGTTAATCACCTTTCTCAAAGGTACACATAATTAAAACATCAATATCGTCATATTTAATCTATTTAATATTCACTAATCTGCCGTTCTTCAAAGATTATTAAAAATTACACAGCTATAATTGCAAATATTTTACGTTTTAAGGCACGCCGCTGCTTGCCAATGTCAGCTCGGCTCTTCTAGTTTTGTGCTTTCTCTTTTCTAGGAATTTTGACTCAACAAATATTGCACGGATTGTACTGTTTGGTGTAATTTAGATTTCGTGTATTACCGCCCTAGCTAGGGGGCATCGTGCTTAGCAGAATTGTTGAAGCCAGAAGTCACTCGTCTGTCGATTTGTAAAGTTGCACGCCATTCTTTGGCCCCTTACAAATTTTAATATCAAAGTATAATGTCACTATGAGTGCAAAGTTATTTATTAAAAATGGGAAATTTGATTTAAGTTAAACCACTAAGCGTATTGGGTTGGTGATGCCCATTGGGTAAGATTAGTGATTTAGATTTTCCAATATGGCGTTAGATCGGTTTGAGGCTGTTTGAGGCGATACTCCTAGAGCTGAATCAGAGGCTGTTGTCCTCCAGCCGCCAGTCGAAGTTGCTGCATAAGTATCTTTTCTTGTAACCTGATATTCGTCTCATGTTCATCATATGATTTCGGCGCTACACGCAATTTGTCATTGTAAATTTTGTGGATTTAAAATTGTATTTTTATATGATACTTTTTTATATGAGTTAATAACTTGTAGATAATTATTTAACAGACTGCCGCTGGCAGGCATTAATTAACATTAGGGAAGGGGGACATAAATTTAGATTGGATTTTAGTAATTGTGGTTTGAGTTTTTGTATTTGAGGGTAGTAAATAGGGGGGTTAGTCAGACCGTGTAACAAGTAAAAATAAATAAATTGTAAATTTTATAGTATCACTAAAGTCAATTTACCAATAGTAGTACAATATATTTGGCTATAGGCCTGTTTGAGAATATAGAGGGAGTTATTTGTGTATTGTGTTAGCCGACAGAAGCTTCTAGAGGTACTTGTGTATGTGGACCATCATTTTTAATCTGTGCCTATGGCAATTAATCTGTGTTATTTGAAATTATTTTATTCAGGAAATATATTGTGGTGGCTGAGGCACATTTGAACTAGAATGTTAGGAGAGCCATGTGAATATTGTATTTATGCATGGTAAAAAATCATTTATTTACGCGCTTGTAAATTTGGTTTATTTAACTGCTTAATAGATTTAATTACTGCATGTGTTTAAAAGTTATTCAACCTAAATTTTGACTCAATTCATCGCTTAATAGATTTAATTATCGCAGATGTTTAAAATTTATTCAGCCTAAATTGCGTAAACATATTTAAGTTACGCATTTAGTTAAAGTTAGATCACTTAATTGCGACGTTTTATATCGCACTTGCGGGGCCCGTTTTGAAAGGATTAGAGCTCTCATTTTGTGGATACCTTATTACATCCTTTTTTGTTGAATACATTTACTAGAATTTGTTTTATACATTTGTGTGCACTCTCTACCCTACTTTCTCCGAGATCAGGTACGATATCTGGCGCCCAGTTATACACGAGCGAACGCCTCATTCCATGTCAAGCTAGAGCCGATCATCCAGAAGCCTACGGAACCTCGACCTAACCGCGGTAAAACAACTTTCAGTGGTACATTGGGCATTCTCTCAAAAGGGGTGTTACAAAAGAGATTGGGCTACGATATAAATCAAAAGACAAGTAAACAGTCTAGCAAAGAGCTTACGGATATCAGTATAAAATGAGAAGAACGTCCCGACGAACGATGTAACTTTTGCATGGAATTCAATGCTAAAAATGCTTGAAACTTTTAATATAAAATTATACAATGTTATTAAGGTGAGGAACATTTGACCAATTTGAACTTGGACCTATTAAAATCGATAGTCCTAACGTTAAAACCACTTGAAGTTACACTTAATGCAGTGAAAGAAAAAATGGTCTTTACAAAAAGCTCATACAGTTATCAATTTTACTTACATATTTGCACATAGTTATATGGCACTTTGCCACTATACAGGCCAATGAAATAATAGATAATTAGATTAATTAAAAACATAAAATAAAGTAAAATAAAAAAAAGGAGAGAAAGTAGATTAAAAGGAGAGAAAGTAGATTAAGATAAGTACATTTAATATGTATCAAATCGTATTGATGAAGGCGTGTAACGAAAGATTAGTTATATATTTTTAAATGAATGATCCCTTAAGAGTGGAATAACTAATGTTTGACATTGGGAAAAACTTAATTTAAAAAATGATAGAACTATTAAAAACTCTATTGAATTGTGTCAGTCTCTTCAATTCTTTACAAACATATTATTTCTTTTTTGGATATTATTAACCTGTGCCAAACTCTAAAGTTCTTGATATTGTCCAGAGTTCAGGTATGTTTGATTCTGAATGTGAGTTTTTGCTCAATGTACTGGAGACTGTTTGAAACAAAATCACTTTGTTAAAAACAAAGTGTTATATAAACAAAGTGAAGGTTTAGCTATGGCTTCTTGTTTGTCTCCTCTTTTAGTTGAAATCTACATGAAATCATGTGCTGGTTAAATGTATTAAGTTTTATAGAAGCTACGTGGATGATCTTTCGTTGATAATTGAGGGGAATTCTGATACTGCTATTGATATTAAAAATTACTTCAATTTATTCAAATCCAGTATTCAATTTACCCCCGAATTTTCAGTTAATAAAAAATTTCTTTTTTTTAGATATAATTCATTGAAATGTGGTTCTTGTGAGAAATTTTATATAGGCATTACAAACAGAAGGTTTGAAGTAAGGCTTATGGAACATCTGAATGCGATTAGGTTTTGAATCGTTCTGAAAAATCAAATTTTACTGAGCATATTTTAAATTCATATCATGATCTCTTTTTAAAAGATGACGTAAAAATTTTACAACTTTGTCATAGTAAATACTTAACTTTGTTTCTGGAACAGGATCATATAGTTAATAGTTTAAACATAGGTAAACTTTTGAATAAACAAAAAACAAACAGATTTCCAGAATTTAGATTTTTTTAAAGAAATTTTTGTTATTGTATGACCCGTTTATGTCTAGTTTACTGTTTTACGGGTTGCAGATATGTGTCTAAGTAAATAGCTTCAGTCTTGTCATTTAAGGTGTTAATAAAAAAGTTTGGTTTGGTAGATAAATTTTATATTTCAATAGGACAGCCATTCTAGCTTCATCCTTTTAACGTGAAATTTAAAGAAATATTTTTAAAATGTGAAAAATCTTTGACGTTTTTAATTTCCATTGTTCCATAGTTTTATTAAGAGGAAACTCTCACTTAAAGGAATTTAGATATGTAGAACATTTTAGGAAAAATCCCCTACGCTCTGTTTCATACGCTGCTGACTTTATCAGCATGCTTTATGATTGGGAAATAAATAATATCCTGTACGCATTGTTGTCAATACGTTTATGTTAGCATTAGAAGACATCTTTAAAACATACGTTTTGTATTATGAATAAGTAAATGTATTGTTGTTATAGGTACTCTATGAACTCAATATATGAATAACATTACGTACATATCTATTATAAGTACAGAATATAACTAGATTGTCCGCACAAAAATTGTTTGATTCTTACATGTTTTGAAATAACGGATTTATTTAATTGTTACTATCATTATGATTAATCCCAAAAGTTGTATGTCACTTATAGGGTTCCCAGTTATGCATTATTATTATTATGACTGTAGGGGGCAGGATCATCACCCCAGCCACTTAGACCTAATACATCTTTTGTAGCATGATCCTTCTTGTCGTTTAAAACAATCTGAGTTCTTTGATGAACTTTATAACTGTTTTCGAATGCTGTTTACTGTCATACCTCCAAAATATCTAAGTCTGCAGCTCGATGCTGCCGGACATTCACACAAAATGTATTTTGCCGTTTCGGCCTTATTATTCCACATCGTTAGGTTCTCGTTAAGAGTCGACATGTTAGGTTCTCAACCTTACCAATTTTATGCATGTGGTAATTGCTAATCCTGTGCAAGTGGAAAGTTCCTCTTAGTTGAGGAACTTAATGTTAACTGAATATTTTGGGGTTTACCTCAGGTCTATAAAAGCATCTGAATGTTCCTGACCTCTGACTTTGTTCCAGTATTTGATTTTGGCTTAATATTCCCATTGTCTTAATATCTACCGCCTGTGTTTTTTAGTTAAGCCACAGGAAGGGCCGGTGGATATTAGGTTGTTCGTTGCTCCTTACCTGGCTAGCTTGTCAGCTTCTTCATTGCCCTCAATCCCTGAATTTGGTGGTACCCACCATAGCTTTTAAAATGTATGTTTTGCCCGTTTCAGGTTTCACGCAGTACCATAGATGCTTAGACTCAGGTTTTATCTGTAATGCCTTTAGCACTGCTTGACTATCAGTGTGTATATCGATGTTGCCTGTCAAGCTTGTTTGCATCATTTCTAGAGCACAGCTATCAATGGCAATTACTTCAGCCTCAATGATACGAGGTATGTGCATCCATCGAGATCACTGTTCTACACTTAGAGCCATACACTTCAGCCCTTGCTACACGACTATCGAATTTAGAACCATCTTTACACCATTTTAACGCACCTTTGCAATATAAAGGTCCATTTTCCCATAAATCCCTGGTACGTATGGTAACTACAAATGTTTGTTCAAAGTTGATCTTTAATGGTATGTCATTCCACCTGCAGTCGGTGAGTAGTGCCGCCCCAAACTCTTTGAAGATTTTGAAATGTCCTTGTGGAAGATTGCCAGGTTTCACTGTAGTTGTCCTAGCGACAGCCGTGGCGGCCCGACTTAAAGCCTTCCCTCTAACGAGTAAGTGAATGGGAACAAATTCTGTCAGTGCTTCTAATAAGTAGTGGGACAACTAGACATCACCCCAGTTATGTTAAGACACGCCATTCTTTAGAGTTTTTGGAGTATGCTCTGTGCCATCTTCTGTATTACTTTAGGCCATCAAACAAGAGCTCCAATAATGGGACTTACAATTGATGTACAGGCCCAATATATCATTTTTAGTTGTAGGCAGTGGTGTAACCAGGAATTTTTCGAGGGGGGCGCTGAAAAGTTTGTTACAAAAAATATAACTTTAATTTTATTTTGTTTAACTTTTAACCTTATACTAAAAATGGTATTACGTTAGAATTACAACAATATAGAAAGTATATTGTTTTTAAATGTATTTAAAGTTGGTTATTATCCTGCCAAAGCTTTAGAAACTATTAAAACTGATAATCGTTTAAACATGGATATCTGAAAGTTTACTTTACTATACTCTTTGACGCTACAGCCCTTGCAGGGCCGTGGCCTCCTTGACAATCTTCGCCCACTCTTCTCTGCTGCCCTCCATCTTCTAACGTCCATCCTTCTCAAATCCTTATCCACTTTATCCAGCCATTCTGGTCCTTGGTCTTCCCCTCATACGCCGCCCTCCTGGATTCCCATCGAAGACTTTCTTTCCAGTCCTATTCTCCGGCATCCTTTCTATGTGCCTCAACCATCGCAGCCTTCTACTCTTTATATCTGGTTTGTTATAAAACTATCTGATCTCCATATTATTTCTAACTCGCCATAAACCACCCTCCTTCACTAGTCCATAGCCTTTCCTAATTATCTTCCTTTCCCATCTCCGTAACAACTCCTCATCAGATTGTGTCATATCCTTGTGAGCGTATTATGTTAAATATAAAGATTACGTTTCTCGGAAACTGATCCAGCAGTACCATAGATGACCTTTTCCATTCCCTTCAGCATAAACGACGTTAAGCTGATTGGTCTATATGCCTTAGGAACAAGCGCCGATCTTTCTCCTCCTTTAGGTATAAATCTTATGTTTACTTCTCTCCAACTAGTCCGAATATATCAAAGCTGAATTTATAAAGTACACAAACGTGAGGTAATATGTCTTTTATGCATTTCTGGAAATTAGAGCTATTGCCATGTAGCAGCCGTTCCCTCCGGAACTCGTCAACTTGCGAATTAGTCATAACTAAAAAGAGTGGTATGGGCACTGGAGAATGTTCTTTTGCTAGGACTTTCTGCAGCCTAGCCACTGTTGGTACTTTGTTTACACCTTCACAGAAGCTTCTCCACGTTCTTCGCGTAGATTTTCTAATTGCCTTTTTGTATCAAGTAAGGGACTCTTTATACTGTTCCCATTTGTACTGTTCAGAAATTTATGGGTTAGAAAAGATTATGTTAAAAATTACCAGTATGGAATAACGTTAAAGATCATATGAAAGCAAAAAAACCAAAATAACGCGTTTGCGCGTTTAGAGTGATTATTATAAATTAATATTGTAATTCTTATGATTTTATTTAACGATTTGTTGAAATATTGGAATACTCACCGACACGCTCGGTCGGGACTATTAAGAATTTCATAATAGAAGACTGAGAAGTTCAGCGCCAATCCGAGTCGAATAGGATGCGTGGGTGGTAGTTCTGTCATTGCAATGTCGCTAGCTGCCTTATATGCGACTAGGGAATGTTCGGCTGCCTCTTTGCGATCATTGCCGGTGGCGAATTCGGCCAAATAACGATGGTAATCGCCTTTCATTTTATAATAGAATACCTGCAAATTAAACTTGGAATGTTAATCACAACTTTGAGAATTATTAGATAAACGTATTAATATTGTTAAAACTTATTTTTGTAAAAAACAGTTTATTCTGTTTTCAATAAATTCTATGCACATTATTACAACATTTCGATAAATTGCGTCAATGTAGCATAATTTTATTTGAATTAAATAGTGCGAAATGCGACAAATTATTTTATTGTAAGCAAAAGTTTGTATTTTGAGATATAAGTAATAATATTTGAAGCCAAAACAGAAGTTCTTATAGATAGTGCTTTATTTGTATAATCAAAAACAGCCAGAGGAGTTGAATTTTTATAATTTAATTTCTACCAATGTTAAAAAAAAATTAAATAAAATATGATTTACTTCTACATTTCTGCAAACATACCATTTCTGCTATATATTTTTCAAAAGTATTACATATGTTTGTATTTCTAATTGTTAAGATGATATTATTAAGCAGTACATTTTGTATTAGATGTACACAATTAAAAATAAAGGTCAGCGTATTTTAAATTTTCATATTATTTTAATGTCAATAAAACTTTATTTCAAGCTTAACCATAAGCCATTTTACCCTAATACCGCCACTGCATAAAGGTGCTCATTGGAAATTGCACGACGGCGCCGATTAGGCTTGGAGCGGGTCTAGAATCTCAAATTGCCGCTCTTATGTGTAAAAGTATAACCGCATTCTAAACATTTGAATGGTTTTTCAAACGTATGTATGCGCAAATGTCGAACCAAACTGTTCTTTTGTACACGGGTATAATTACATTCTAAACACTTATAGGCTTTTTGCCAAATGAATACGCGTGTGTGTTACCTCACTGACCTTATGTACACAACTATAATAGCAATGAAAACATTTGAATGGTTTTTCACCGGCACGAAGAACACATTGGTTCTTTTTCAAACACCTACAATCGCATTCTAAAGATTTATGTGGTTTCTCACCCATATGAATATGCATGTGGGAACTCAAATTGCTCTTTCGTGCACATGTATAAGCCATTCTAAACAATTGAATAGTTGTTCACATATATGAACGCGCACATGATCGACTTAATTCTACTAGTCGCAGTGTAAACATTTATATGGGTATCACCCAAATGAATACGCCTGTGTATTATCAAAGTGCTCTTACGTTCAGAACTATAATCACAATCAAAACATTTGAATGGTTTATCGCCCATATGATTACGCATTTGGAATCTCGAACTGCTGTTTCGTGCACATGTATAATCGCATTCTAAGCATTTCAACGGTTTTCACAGTATGTACGCGCAAATGTTCGATCAAAGAACTCTTCTTTTTCTACTAGTAAAATCGCAATGTAAACATTTATACGGTTGTTCGACCGGCAGCTTAGAATGCATTCAAAGGATTTGGATCGTTTTCGTCCAGTATGGATACGTTTCAGAATATTTAAGATATCTTTTCTATTGAAGCTTTCTAAACATTTATATGGTTTTCTCCAATATTAGTCAGCTTTCGGTCATTTAAGGTATTTTTAGTGCTGAAACTAGAATCGCACGTTAGTAATGAGTTCGAGGCTACTCAACATATCGAGTAGCCAGATAGTTGAGTTACCTAGGCACCTAGTTTCTGATTGACTTTAATTAGAATAGTGTATGTTATTAGATAATATAACCTCTTTTAGATGAATATAAAATAATCATTGAATATAATTTTTGTCACAAAAATTAACGAATGAATATAAAATTAGTGGAACTAGTAGAAATCATCACTTCATTGTATAATTTGAAACTTTTAGGATACTCAAAAAAAAGTTAAAACAGAAAATGACTAAAATTACTCACGAAACCAATACTGCATTAAACATGCGATAGAAACCATAAAATTTTTGCATCCGGATTTAGTTCAACGAATAATCGGTGATCAAAATTTCTTTGAAGTCTGGTTAGGTTATTCATTGTGCGAAGCACACCAGAGTGCCCTGTTAGAAATTTCCCAAAAGTTACTGAAAAAACGGCCACCGCCTGCGGCCAAGGGGACAGCGCCGTAGGCACATAAGAGGAGCGGAGGATTTCTGGGTTGTCGAATTCAAAGTTCAAGGCAATCTGACGCGCAAAGCGAACAGAGAAGCTATCCGCACCGCAGGCAAATTCCGATCTCGGGCGCTATATAGATAGGTGAATTCTAACAGTACAGCACTCTACAGTTATTGCAAGTTTTGCATTCAGTTATTGCATTCATTGCAAGTTTTGCGATACGCACGAGACTGCCCTGTTAGAAATTTCCCAGAAGCGAGTGTTAGAAATTTTACAAAAGTGATTGCCGCAGGTTGCGGCAAAAGAAACAAAAAACTGCCCTGCTAGAAATTTCCCACTGAAAAGTGACACAGTGAGGAATACTATTCATCTCTGTAATCATTATCTGTGATAGAAGAAGAGAAATATATCGATTTACTTTCCTCAGAGTAACTCCGTGTGTAGGGGCTTTAATGTCATTTTGAATTTAAAAACAATTACTTTTTCCATATTTTTAAGTACTTAGTTTAAAATGCTTGAATCATAGCTATAGGAAAAGAAATATAGTAGGCGTCATCATAAATAAACGTAATAAAATTGTGGCTACTTTGAAAGTATGTCGATACACAGTTCTAAATGTGATTATTACTAAAGAAGACTGATTTATTTTAAAAATAACAACCAAGGCATTTGACTGAAATTTGAAATCACTGTAACAAGTCATTCATTTTAAACGACGTGATAAACGACTCATCAGTTAGCACAACCAAAGTTTCTATAAGTCAACTATAAGCCACTATAAGTACGAGGATATTCCTAGAAGTATCCGACCTGACGTATAGATGACGGTTCTTTTTGAAAAGAATGACTACGGTAGCAGGTACCAACGTCATAAAGCTTAAGTTTGACACTGATGCGTTGTTTAGTATTTGTTTGACAGCCTACAATAGTGAACGCTCTCAGTGAATTTGTAAACATGGAAAAAATTGGTCATCGTGATGTGATGCGGGGATAGATTCCAATCTGGAGGAGTTTGCTCCTTCGCTTACAACAGTAAAATATTGAGTGAAAATTTTTAAATCAGGCCGTACAAACTACCAAGACGAGTGGTCGATCAAATGAGGTGAGCACGCCCGAAATGGTGAAAAAAAAACACCACAAAATGACATTAGATGACCATCGTCTGAAAGTGTGAGAACTAGCATGAGAAAACTGCGACACAGTGAGGAATACTAATGAGGAACGCAAGATGGGTGCCGCGATTACTCATATTGGAACAAAAACTGAGCCATGAGAATGTTTCAATCGAGTGTTTGACGAAGTTTCACAGCAATAAAGCAGAGATACCCACCCGTGAGATAAAGCAGAGATACAGCGTTTAAGTTATGAAATCAAGAAAACACCGGCCACATTTGGCGAAAAAGTTTTGTTTCTGCTGAAAAAGTTTTGGAAAAAGTTTTGTGCACTAGGTCATATATCCGTTTTTGCGATATCCAAAATCAAAGAGTTGGAGTTCAAATTGCTTCCACATGCACGCACCCTACTCGCCAGATTTAGACCCCTTGAATTATTTTGTTTCCAAAAATGAAAAAAATGGATCGATTGTAAAAGATTTGTCAACAATAAAGCCTGGGTTTGATGGCTATTTTGAGGATGTCGACGATTCTCACTATAAAAAGTGTATCGAAGCTATTGAAGATACCTGGGAAAAGTGTATCAGACTAAAAGGAGACTTACGTAGAGAAATAAAGATGTTTTTTCAAATTTTTTGTGTTTTCTTTGCTAGATCTGGTGCTTAATCAAAGTCACCATATTGAAGCGATGTTAATGATTGAACAAAATAGAAGCCACTATTGACAAAAAAGTCAAAAATAGTATGTTTGAATTAGCCAAACAACATATAAATAGGTGTAATTAAGACTGGAATCCCATAATATGCTATGATGTATTATGTTACTAATGTGTAGGAGATACTAGAATTAGAATAAGAGATATTTCATTCGAATTCTTTGACCAGAAAAGTTATTAAATAAAGATTAAATGGAAAGGAATCTGCTTTTTTACAAGCAAACATATATATTATTTTTAATAGGTATGTAATATCACAACAAAAAGCGACTTGTTCAAGATGTATGGCGCCATTTCAGCCATTATTATAAGGGATCATCAGCATCCTCTTTATTGGGAGTATCACGGCTTTGAAAACACTAAGCCACAAGTCGGCTGTTGATAGATTGTACAATGTTGTCTTAATCTTATCTACTTCTCATATAGGGTGCGTAATACCTATATCAACAACGATCGGTATGCAACATTAAGAACATCAACTACTACATGTAAAGCTGGTTGCATCAAAGCTTTAATTCATAATAAGAATTTTCATTTCTATCAACAGCCGGCTTGTGGCTTAGTGACATAGTCCCAGTTTTCAAAGCCATGATACTCCTTACAAAGAGGGTGCTGATGATCCCTTATAATAATGGGTGAAATTGTGCCATACATCTCTAACAAGCCGCTTTTTTAAGACATTTGTTGTGAAATTACGTCTCTATTAAAAATAAAATTATTAAAGTTCCAGCTTCTGTGATGGTCTGCACTTCTATGGCAGATCAAAAGACGGAAAGTTTGTTCTCTGTTGATGGCGTGAGCGAAACATACATAAATACATTAAATGAAAATTTATTCCCATCTATTCCGTATCTCAAAATCAAAAATATGCCTACATATTTTAGAAAGATGTACAGATGTTTTCGTAAACTATGAACAAAAAATAAAAAAGTTCTAGTTATTTTTATTGCTTGTCTAGTAAGAAATCATTAATGTGCAATTAAAACGATGATGGAAAGTGTGAAATATATTTACGTACAATGCGAAAGATTTCGTACGTAGAAAAATCTATTTTTATAATGCCAATCATGCATAACAAACCTTTGATTCGCCGGTAGAAGCTGCGGGAATAAGATGTTTATCCAAAACGTCCAATATATCGGAACAAATGTCCCGTAATTCCTTTTCCACTTGACCGCGATAATTTCTGATCATTTCCAATTTGTCGTCGGCGCCTTTGCTTTCTTCCTTCTGTTCTATGCTTGAGATGATTCGCCACGACGCACGCCTTGCACCAATTACATTCTTGTAGGCTACGGATAGCAGGTTACGTTCCTCTACATTCAATTCCACGTCTAGTTTCGCTACTTTTTTCATCGCTTCAACCATTTCTAAAATTATGTAAAAACAATAAACCATTTTATTACGTTCCTGAAACTAAAGGTTTAAAATAATACATAGATTTGAAAAGAACACCCAATAACTTATATTTTGTATGAAAATTATAATACAAAATTCATATGCTATCCACATTGTTATGTAAAATGTGGGTCTAAGTGATCCCAAACATTTTTATAAGGAAGTGTTTAAGTTGGAAAATTGTTATTAGCTTTACTTCATGTCCAGGATTTTAAAATCATATATCACATCCAATTGCGAATGTAATTCCTGAGGATTTTAGTCCGGGCACGTCAGGAATTATATAAATAGCAGATGAAGATTAGAAATATTTATTATCAAATTATTTGTCACTAGCTATATTGTCAATAGCATGTTGCAACCAAGCAGCACATTTATTTAATACAATCATGCGTAGCAATGCAATGAATCATTTCCTTTCAAAGGTAATAAATATTCTGTTGATATAACATTGATAAGTAGAAAAAGATTCGTCGTATATTATAAGTAGATCTATATACAAGGATTATCTAAATTGTTTCTAACTGCTATAATTGAAATACTACCATAAGCTTAGTCCAGATGTGCTAAAACAGGATTTTCCAACCAGTGGGGCATAGTGAGATCGTAGGGGGGGGGGGAATGCGTTTGGATTTTCGAAAGAACGACGTAAGTCGCACTTATTAATTCATGTCCAGATAGGACTTAACTTGCACCGACCCACTCACGGTTCGTTTTCGCCCGCGACGTACTTAAGATCGTAGGTTAGAACGAGGGGGGGGGGGCACGAATATATATAATTATAATCAGGGGAGCCTCGACTGAAAAAAAGTTGGGTAACTCTGTGCTAGAAAAATAAAACTAATTGTCATACTGGTTATATAGTTTTCTTTGACGATAAGTCAAGGATTTTTCAATAGAACGGCAGTGGGAAAGATATTTGAACAGAAAATCTATATTGTTTCCGGCAAATAAGTTCTCATACGTTCTGACGAGAATAATATGGAACCAGTGTTTTTGCACAAACATAGTTCCACACTATTTAATGGACTAAGAGCACGTTCGGGTTATTGTACATAAAAATTGATTTAAAAACATTTTCCAATACAAAGAAGCATTATATCAATACTGTTTCTTGTCACCACCGGCGTCGAATTATTGCCTGGCATCTCCGAGGCATGCTTTCGACCAAGTTGAAGGCGTATTGATTCGATAAGGATCTCCAAATGCGACGAATTTCGCGTGTTAACTGCTTCAAAGTGAACATTTTTCTTCCACGAAGCTTTTACTTGATATATGCCCACACATTCTCAATCGGATTTGCAACGGGCGGTTGCGAAGGCCAATCAAGTGTAACAATGCTAGACTGCTCTTTCCACTCGGTGCAAAGATTGCTGCGGTGTTTGGAGTCGTTGTCTTCCTGCAGGATCCAATCCCTATTTTTCCTCATAAACCAACGTAACAAACATTTCTTATAAATCGAGTATTTTCGGAGCAGCATTCAGGTTGTAGACAAACAGGTGGAAAGATTCGAAATCCAGTTTTAAGAAACAGTCCCAAAGATGCACTTTTATTGGGTGTTTAACGGTCCATTGTAACAACCCATTAGTGGAGGTTGACCAGGTTCATAGGACGATAACATTTCCTCAAACAGAAGTTTCGTCCGTAAAAATTACATTGCTCCAATTTTGGTTCATATTGTCCTTTGCCCAAGTAGTTGCTTCGACATGTAATTTTCACCTAACAAAGGTTTCTTCACTGAACTGCGCCATTTAAAATCATGAGCACGGAGATGGGTTCGGATAGCTACGTAAGATAAATCCACACCTTTCTGCTCCTTGACGCACTGTTGAGTCAGTCAAAACAAGTTCATGATTTTTTTCACTTTAGGGGACACTGCCTAACGAGCCACGTTCCGGTTAAGTCATCGACAATTTTTATCTCATATCGCTGCACCCACTTACTGAGGAATGACTTAGCCTTCCTCATGTATTTAGGAGCCGCTGCGTGAGACATTTTCGGACCTTTCGGGTACAGAGGAACACAGCCTCGTAGTGCAAAGCGTACATGGCATTCATTGTGCTTGCTTTAAGTGCTTCTGTTGCAAGAATTCAATGCCAACTGAATTTTTCGTGACCATGCATCAAAGACAAAGGTGCGCTCTATCGACTCACGAAAGAATTAGGCCGACACCTTTCACAAACTGCTAGTTATGCTGAACACGCTCTTAGTTAACTGACTGTTATTAAAATATAGTTCTGTATGAATTGTTTCACTTGTTACGATTGGAAGGCTTTGATTGGCACATTGACAAATGACCAGCTGGACAAAATTGTTGGTGCTATACGCAATACCAAAATTGCAATTTAATTAAAAATTTAAAAGAATACATATAAATTATAGGACCGGTTCATAATTTTTGCGGCTTTTTTCTTTCTTTAAAAATTGACGCTTTAATTTTTTTTTTTTCATAAAAATAATCCTCTCTTTTCATTTAGTGGAAATTAGTATCGAAAATCATATCCAAATTCGCCATATTATGCTCTACCACTGAATGTGGTGCAATCATTTCGCGATCTCAACGAACTTTTTGGGAAATGAACAATCAGCAAATTGGCGAAGTAATAATTCCAGAAGTTCAAATCGGGCGATACAAACATCATAGGTACAGAAGGATTAAGTCGATCAGGCAATTTTGGCAGCCGCGGAAGAGGACGGACAAAAGCTTGACAACGAGAATGTTGGCCGAAGACTCCAATGTGGACAATTAGCAATCATTCGTCGTCTCAAAAAAACTCAGAAAAGTATGTATATTCCCGTTTCTGAACGAAACAAATGACTTCAATGCATGGAAAACCGCATAAATGTATTTCCGTGAAGCAGTTAAATTTATAATTCTTTCTTTTTCTTCCGCCTTCCACATTTCGCTACATCTCCTTTTTATTTCTTAGTTTACTCTGTGCATCATTATACTCCTTCCATTCCAATTCTCCTTCTAGAACTCTCGACAACACCTCTCTTACCTTTTTTTCTCCTTATACCATTCTTCATCAAAGCCATTCCCTATTTCTTTATCCATCGCTATCACTCCTCCATTTCATATAATTCGTAATCCCTTGAATCGCCTCCTTTATACTTTTCACTTCCTCCCATTGTTTCTCTGACAACGACAAAGCAAAATGTGTTCGAATCTTCACCGGCTTACTGCAGAGAAACGAGCATCCGTGCCTGAGGAATCTCGCCAATCCAGACAAATTGTGGCTCTCTTCAACAACTATTGCCAGCTGTTTTACCCAAACGAATACTGAAAGGCGTCCACTGTCAAAAGGCAATGTGGTGTGTTTGGTAGGACAGAAGAGGAACCATCCACTGGAAAATCATCTCAAACGGAATTTGTTAGTGGTGGAATGACGACGACGATTAGCGTCAACAGTGGCAGATTCCGGACAAAAACGACCAGAGGCAATTTTCAAAAGCGATGTCTATCTGGCTTAACTTGTCTGCAATCGAGACGAAAAGGCAACGCACCATAGAACCATATCATCTTCCGTCATGATAATGCGCGTCAACATGTTGAGCATCATATCGCCAATCCAAGCAAATGGGAAGCAGTAATTGAAGTAGGTGGTGAATATGGTCCGGAATAATCATTTAAAAATGTTTTTGTTAAATGTTGTTATTGTTTATGTAAAAATAAAATGTTTTAAAGAAGCCACAATAATTATGCATCGACCCAATAACAGATCCATCTTTCTGTTTCAAATCTCCAAGTTCTATTTGTTTCAGTCATTATGTACAAATATGTGTCTGAAAGAAAGAGAAAAAAAAAACTAAAATAAAATCTAAAGAAATATCAAAGTGAAAGCAAAACAAACAAAGTACAACTATCGTTGGAACGCCGATTCAAATAAAAGTTTTTTTATAATCAGCAAAGTTTAATATAAACATTTGCTAAGTGTGTTAATTAGTTCGAAAACTGCATTTTGACTTTTAGGAAATTCAAATTGGCTTTAAAAAAAATGGAAGGTAAGAGTAGATGCGCATTTCTGGCATAGGTGATAGCCTTCATCAATGCCCTCGGCTTTCACCTGGCATCATGCATTCGTTAATGAAAACCAACGTTCCGCTCAGTGTATCACGGCAATAAAACTGATTAATTAGTATAACTGCATTTCATAAAGATCACTTTAATAATATAGGCAACAATCATACGTTTGCAAAATTTATATAAAAAATTTCTAAATTGGCTTGCCAGTCGAAGGTATACACTGAACGGATCGTTGGTTTTCACTCAAGAATGCAATGATGCAAGCTGAAATCAGAGGGCACTGATGAAGGCTATCACTAGGCCATAAATATGCACCTACCCTTACCTTCCATTTTTTAAGCCAATGTGAACTTCCTCTAAACGTCAATATGCAGTTTTCGAAATAATTAATTCCCTTAACAAATAGTTAAGGGTTCTTAAAAGTAATACCATCAATACAGTGGCGGATCCAGAATTTTTAAAGTGACGGGGGAGGGTTCAAAATTATTGTCCTATTACCTAAACAAATCTATGTTTACTTATATGCAGTAGTTTAAGGTTTTAAAACTCTTAAGGGGCGGGAGGGGGTCCAGAACCGAATCCCATCTCGCGAATCCGACTGCATCTGTACATACTTAATTAATACAAACATTTACTTCAACTTTGGTCTCCATTAATTGCGAATTATAAATAAAGCAAATAGTATAAGCGGACAAGTTTGTTTTCAACAGCGTGCGTATTCGAGTAAACGAAGTAAGTAATTTAAAAATACATATCTAAATATCTTGTGTAAGTCTGTAAAAATGTTAGTTGGCAACTTTGTTCTGTCAACTGGAATTCTTACACTTTTCCGCTCTCCTTACAATCCGTTCAAATATTCAGTTGCGGACAACGGATCTAAGCAGAGTTCGTTTGTTCTCATTTGCGTTTCGATCAATAATATTTGGAAGCGATCCTACTACAACGACAATGTTACAAGAAATGATAAAAAGAAATTAAGTTAGTTATTTCTACTCCATAAAAACGAAACTTCTAAGAGATCGCATTTCAAGCAAAATTATATGAAATATTTCATAATTAAAACGTTTGTTTCTATTCGAATCGGTTCTGGCAAAAACTGTACCCGGTAAGTTAGCATGTTATACCAAAATAAGAATAAAGCCATATTTCGGACGGGTGGGATGGGTTGAAGCCCATTCCCCGAATAGGAAACATATCATTCTGAATCACATGCCTCTGCCCCCTCCCCATAACCTCACTAAGAATGAATACACATGCCCGACCCCGAAACAGGATACAAATATTGTTCGCATAACCTCACTAAAAATAGTCCGTCACTCCCTAGAAGAGGTGACAATACAGCTTCCAATAATTCTATGGTGGGAATTATCTTTCACCCCTCCCTCTATTTTTTATTCATGCGTTACCATATTCTACACCACTCTTTTCTTTATTCTCTTTCCCTTGATCCACCTCCCTCTCCTCTAATATACCCCCCCCCCCTGTCCAATTTTCTCACTCCTATCTTTACTTTTCTTTCATCATCCATTTCCCTTATCTTTACCAGTTTCACATTTCTTTCTCTGTCACCCATTCTTCCTATCATTCCTCTATCTCCCTTTCCTTCTTCCCCTTTCTTCATTTCCTCTTACCCCCTTTTATATATTTTCATTTAAATTCTTTGCATTATTTCTAATCCTTTTCTCTCCTTTCCCTCCAGTGTACCCTTAACTCCTTTTCATTACCATTCCATTCTATCCCCTCATTCTTTTATCCAATGGCTCCATATTTCCTCTAACCTGCCAGATAGCCTATACATTCTGCCTTACTCCTGCATCCAATGTTTGTTTCCATCCTCTTCATTCACACAACTAAATCTAAGGACACAGTAAATGATTAATTTAATTGAGTATAAATTCGACAAACTCCAATCAGCAATAAAACAAAGTAGGTACTAAGACTAATATTTCGAATAGAGCTTAAAACTTTTCAGGTAATATAAAATACATACTATGCTGCCCGTGAACAGATTTACATGTTTTTATACACTCTGCTAGTTCAGAACTATTTTTAGTGTCAGAATGGAACGTCGTGGCAATGACATTGAGACTCTCACAATTTTATCAAGATTGAGAAAGGCTTCGACAGTTATAAAAAGACGAAACAGAAGAGAAAGTTTAGCAGACAGCAGATCTGATAGTGAAAGAAACGTTGGATGTAAACTTTATAGAACTTTTGAAAGGTGCGCTTTGTTACACAGCGACAAATATTTTTGTCTTGTTCCTAAAAATGACTGAATTTCTTCAGTATGAAATATGATTTCCTCTTTTGGCGAAATCATCAATTATAAACGATGACAATTATTTTATTCTCATTAATCTTCAAAGTTTTCTATCCGAATATTGCTCATTTTTTCATAATCAAATGAATAAATGATTAATGTTGATTGATCCATAATAAGGCTCTTTAATAAATGTACCTCCGTATTTTATTTTTATTGCGACCGTCGTCCCTTATATATGAAAGGGACGGGTCCCTTTTACACACCTAATAAGAGTGTAAGAGGAAAGGAAACCCAAATTAGTGTTTGAGGCCCGATCGGAGGAAGGGACAGGAAGGGGAGGACCCAAATTGGAATGGGACAACTATGTGTTCGGCCTTACACGGAGGAGGGGAAATTTCATCGGAATTCAGATTAGCAATGGACCAGACTTCATATGGGAAATGGCTGAATGGCCCGACGACAGAAGGGAAAGAATGAAGACGAAGAAGAACTACGCCCACCATACACCCAAGGGAAGAGCGTGAGGCACACGCTGGATATGAATTACAGAAGAATAATAAAGGTCAGCCGCCACCTTCAAACAAATGTCTGATCTTATGAAGTAGGTACTTCAATTGAAAACAAACCAAAGAATAACTAATTCATGTAAAATAGTCATGTTTAAACACAACGAAAATAAAAATGTTTAGAAACGCTGATATAAATGACTGAAAATATCATAATTTTCAGATTTCCAGTACAAAGGTAAATGTGGGTCACGCGAATTATAAAAACTATTTTACAACCTACCAGATTACATATAAAGAAAACAAAAAAGGTAAACTAAGACGAATGGATGTAGTATTAAGTATATTCGTTACTTTTCTTTTGTTACTTCTTTTTATTGCTAGCGATAACAGTGCTTTTCTAATACAAAATAATTCCATCCATTTGAATGCAAAAATCTTTTAAGAAAGATTATTAACTCCAGTTCTCGGAGTACAAATAAGTGATTAAATCTAATGACATTTTTTCGCAGGAGGTAAGACGCCAATGCTTGAATCGCCAGGCCGCGAAGACTTGATCTTGTGATTTTCTTTATCTTCCTATAAAAGTTGGAAAAACGAAACTTCGGGACCATAGACACCATTAAAATAACTCAATTTTGACAATGAGTAATTACGTATACTGGGCCAGTTTAGAGCAATACAAATTTATGTGGGCGGTGAAAGAAAGGGAGATCCTAGAGAGGGTGTAGCTTGGATGTTTGAAAAAGATGCTGAGTGACATAGTATTTCAGGAAAAGGAAAAAATAAGTGCTGCATAAATGGACTGAAAAGGATTCTAAATTTTGAGGGGAAGGTATGAATGATGCAAGGGAATAAGGTTAGTGAAGGAAGTACACATTGAAAAAAGAGATATCGGGGCGAATGAATGGATAAGGAGTAAATAGGAGGATTAGATGGCCGGCCATCGAAAGTATGGTACGAGAAGATGATGGAAGGTAAAGAAGTGCTGAATGAGGTAATAGAAAGGATGAGGGATGTGGAAAGGCAGAAAAGGGATGGAAGCTTAGGTAATAGTAGGTATAATAGCAAGTATATATGAATAAGGGAAGAGGAGGGTATGGCTGAGTATTTGAGATCGGGTTAAAATATGGGA
>WYDF02251449.1:0-20665 GCA_009867245.2 Adranes taylori
CCTAAAACAAGCAGTTTCATAAACGACAATAGATCACAGAAATACAAACAACATTAGTACAAAAAAATACACAAAACAAAATACGTAAAATATCAGACTAGTCATCCGTTATAATACAGCATCTTCAGACCACTAAGTAGACTCTAAAAAGTGAAACACTTCATTTAATGTACCACAGTGAGAAAAGTGTATGGCTATAGGTGCAAATAATATGTTCTTCTGTCTACATACATCTTGAAGATTTGTTTTACTAATTAAATCATGTCACAGAATCATTCGGAATTGATTAAACAATTCTATTTTATAGATTGGTTCGCACTAATGTTGAAACAAATGATCCAAATGAAAGGAATGTTATTATTCAATTATCTGATGGGGATGGTCGTACATCAAGAATAGAATGTACATCTGAATCCCATTTAATGGAAACTGAACAATTAGCTCATGGGCTTCAACTTCTAGATACTCTTGAATCTGGAAACAAGTAAGTGAATGTATTTAAAGTTCTTAATTTTTTGTAGGTCACAACAGATGTCTTAAAAAGCGGCTTGTACAAGATGTATGGTGCCATTTCAACCATTATTATAAGGGATCATCAGCATCCTCTTTATTAGGATATATCACGGATTTGAAATCCGATACTTACTCACTAAGATACTTACTCACTTACTCGAAAATTCGTCTTATGAATTATTAGTTTCTGAATGCAACCAAGTTTACATGGAATATTTTGATGTTTGTAATGTTGCAAACCGAACATTGTTGATATAGATATTACACATCATATGTGAGAAATAGGTACGTTTAAGGCACCATTTGTACCATCCACCAAGTGCGATTAAGGCGACTATAGTCATTGAAACCCCTAATCACGCTAAAATAGCGTGGTTAAAGGGTTCCCATGACTAAAATATCGTTTTAAGGGTTCCAATCACCCTATAGTCGTCTTCATTGCACTTACACCGCGGTGGATGATACAAATGTTGCCTTAATGGTACCTATTTCTCACATATGATGTGTAATATCTATATCAACAATGTTGGGTATGCAAAATTATGAACATCAAAATATTTCATGTAAACTTGATTGCATTCAAAAACTAATAACGAATTTTCATTTCTACCAACAGCCGGCTTGTGGCTTAGTAAGCATCGGATTTCAAAGGCGTGATACTCCTAACAAAGTGGATGCTGATGATACCTTATAATAGTGGATGAAATGGCACATACATCTTGAACAAGCCTTTTTTTAAGATATTTGATGTGACTACTGATATTACGAACGTATTAAAAATTAATATTTTTGTTTGCTTGCAATAAATAGCAGAATCACTCATTTACTCTGTATTTAAAGTTCGATTAATAAATATTTCTTTTATATTAAATTCACCTTCCAAAAATACGTAAATGTTTTATTTATTCTTTTCGTCGATTTTCATATATACATACTCGATTAAATAAAATATATTAACAGTAACAATATGAGTCTATGCATAGTGTCTATTATATTACGTTACACCCCTACACTTAATTGAAGAAATATAAATATTTTCCAATATGATCATTCCAAGATATCATTCCAATATTGAATAAATTTAAATGAACTTTTAATTTACATAAACTGAAAAAATAGATATACAATTACATCTCTTAGGGCCGCTTTTGCAAACCTAGTATAGATAAATAGCTAGATAGATACATATATTGTTACACCAAAGTGTTTACAAAGAAAGTATATTGTTATACAAAGTGTTGACTTAACTATAAAATAAGATTAATATTGCAGATACATTAGTGATATTACTATAATAATAACCTTTATTGGCATAAACAAAAAAATATAAAATAAATTCAAAAACATACAAAATAACACAAAGTGAACATTTTTTTACTTTCTACCCTGGAGAAGAAAAGGCTTTTATTTATTTCCATCCTAATTTTATTCATTATTCCTATCCCCTTTCCCTCCTTACCCAAACGTACTCTCCAGTTTCCCCCCATTTCCTGTTCCTCTTCACTCCACTCAATTCCATCACATTCCTTTATCCAGTGTGTCCAGTTTTCTTCTTTTTTTCTACATATCCTACACGTTCTTTCATGTTCTTTCCTCCAGTACTTGTTCCCATTTTCCTCATTCCCGCATCTAAACCTAGCAATCATCCTTTTTTCTGGCATGCGCAATCCTGAAACTAGATACTTAGCCATCCTCTCCTCATCCATAATCCACTTATACTTACTATTGTACCTACTTTCATTGATTCTTCCCTCTCTTTTGCCTTTCAACATCCCTCAGCCTCTCGGTGAACTAATTCTCAGCTCCGCAACTTCCAGTCAACTTCTCATACCATCTAGCCGTCCATTCATTCTCTTTTCCGTCTGCTTCCTCATTTATCCTTCTCTCCCTGTATACTTCCCTCACCAACCTTCTTCCTTCATCCCTCAATACCTTCCCCTCAAATTTCACCATCTTTTTCGCTCCATTTATATATTCCAATCTCTTGCATTACGATCTAATTCATCGTATTCCTCTCCATCCCCTCTCTTTCTTCCATCGCCCATACCTCAGCTCCATACATCATTATACTATTCACACATTATCTTCAACCTCATTCTCACTGACTCGCCAAACTTTCTCTCCCAACGTTCCTCATTCTTTCTATAACTCCACTAGCCTTCTTCGTAACCATTTCCACATGTTCCTTAGACGACCTATTTTGGGCCAATAAGAACCCTAAATATTTATATTTCTTTACTCTCTCAATGCTTTGTCCCCCTATCTCGAATACATCCTTCCTACATTCTCTTCCCCCACCCGCTTCTTACAAACCATTATTTTAGTCTTTTCCAGATTCACTACCAATCCCCTTCTATCCAGATATCCCTTCACTCTCCCAATCATTTCTTTCATCTCTTCTTTATCACTCGCCACGCATACTATACCATCCGCATAAGAGACCACACTTTCACACTTCCAATTTTCACAACTTCCAAAATTTATTCAATAACAAATTCATACATACGTTAACAACTTAACATAATGTTTTTTACGTTCTCCTCTTCGAACTGCCTTTAAAATATCCCGTTTAATGGTTGCTACTGCATTCTCAGCAGCACCATTAGAATCTGGATGATACGGCGGTGATGATTTGTAATTAATGCCATTATTGTACAAAAATGTTTGAATTTCACCATCTGATACTAAGAATTTAGGAAACGTATCTAGTAAAAATTGTTCTTAACATAGTAATTGGCGATTCGGGGCTAATCGTTTTAGTTACTTAAGCTTCGACCCATTTACTATGTGCACATACTAAAACGAAAATATAATGTTGAAAAAGAGGACCCAAGTAATCAACATGAATCCCAACCATTTTTAGGATACCCTCAAGTACTAAGTTCGGCTAACATAGGACTTTTCTTTTGTAACATACAATTTTCACATGAATTAATCATATTTTCAATATTATTATTCAATGTAGACATGATTTCCACCACACATATGATTTCGCAATACTTTCGGTTTTTACAATACCTAAATGGCTTATGTAACTCTAATAACACTTGCTTTTGCAATGACCTAGGAACAATAAGTCTATATATAAACATATTATTTTTTTCAATTAATAAATGTTTATGAATTAAATAATATTTAAAGAGAATGTGCAATAGTATTATCTATGACGTAATAACAATTTATTAATTATTAGATGAGCAACAGAATAACAATAACTAACTTCCAAAGCATCTTTTGCTGACATGTGACACCCAAATAGCTTAAAAAGCCAGACAGGGCAGATGGGCATTGCTAGCATTAGGTAATAGCTGTCTTCAGTACCCCCTTTTTACAGTGCACCCGTAGTCTAACGACTTAGGTGACTACACCACATCTGGCCCGCTTAAGGTATTTTTAAATTTTCTATTTACGTTTCATTTGTGTCAATTGCAGAATAATTGACTGTGTCAACAGCTATACCTAATGCTAGAAATGCGCATGAGCCCTGTCTGGCTTTTTATTCTCATCGAACTCATCTAATTATTAATAAATAATATTTATTTAATTCTACATTTAATTTATTTTTCCGTGGCCAACCATTTTTTTAAATAAAATTATATACTTTAAGTTCCCAATCTTTCATAGCTCTTTTGCAATTAAGTTTGAATCTAATCTTACATGGCCATTTTCAATAACATAATTTAAATTAAAGTTATAGTCTTCAGTAAGTTTTTCAGTTTCTTTTAATGACATGCATGATAAACAATCCGCTAAATTCTTTTTAGATTTTACATAAACAATTTCGTAATTATAATATGATAAAATTAGACTCCATGTTTGTAGCCGGTTTGCTGTTAAAGTTGGTATACCTTTGGAAGGTTTGAAAATACTTAATAAAGGTTTATGATCTGTCTCTAAAATAAATTTCTGGCCAAACAAATATTGGTAAAAGTTTTTACACCAAATATAATAGCTAAACCCTCTTTCTCTATTTGAGAATAATGTAACTGAGATTTTTGTAGTTATTGCAAAGCATATGCTATTGGTTTTCCAATCCATCTGAATAAATAAGTTTTAAAATGGCACCCCTGTGACTAGTTAACTGTTTTTAATAAATCATATAAAAGGCGTAATACAGTAGAACTATTTTGAGTAAATTGTTTGTAATAATTTACTAACCCCAAAAATGCTTTCAATTGTGTAATATTAGTGGCAATTGTTTTATCTTCACACGTGTGAAGTCCTTCTTTATCAATTTTGTGACTTAAGTAACTGATTTTTGAAAAAAATACATTTTGATTTTTCTAATGAAAATTCATGGTTTTCTAAAATTTGTAATGATTTCAATCTCTTTATATGCTCATTAGTATTTTTACCGGTCACCAGAATATCATCAATAAATACCTCTACGCTTGGTAATCCTTCTAATAATGACTCCATTACTCTCTGAAACTTCGAGATGCCAAAAGGAAGATGTATTTGAACAAACCTTTCAGAGTAAACAGATTATGGTGAGAATTTGCGACTCTTCATCAAGAAAATTTGTTGGTAAGCTTGAGATAAATCAAGTTTTGTAAAAATTTCTCCTCGCATTTTTACGAAAAGTTTTTGAATTCTAGGAAAAGGATACTGATATGCTTTTAAAACAGGATTTATTGTAACTTTAAATCCCCACCTAGTCTACCTGAACCATTTTTCTTAATAACAGCTATAATAGGAGTTCCCCAGTTACTTAACTTGTTTTAATATTCCCATATCACATAATCTGTTTATTTCAGTCTCAACTTTTCCAGAGATTGCAAAAGGAATTTGTCTGGCTTTAAAAAAAATCGGCATTGCACAATTAAGCAAGTTTAAATGTACGTGTTGAATGCACCAAGCTTTCATAATCAGAAAACTTTGTTTTTATGACACTCTGATAGTGATTATTATTTTCACTATTTTCCGATTTCACAGACTATACTTTCCATTCTATAAATTTGTAGGTCAAATTCACTACAAAAATCTCTTCCAAGTAATGGAGTACCATTTCCTTTAATAACATGTAAAGAAGTAGAATTTACGACATTTTTATACAGAATTTGTGTATCAATTCAATCATTATTCATTAATGAAATATTCAAAAACTGCGCGTTATAAAATTTTGATGAAATTACAGAACGACTTGAACCAGTGTTCAGTTGAAAAACAAAATTTTTGTTATTCACACTAATATTGAAATCTACAGGTCTATCAGAATTACATAAATGAAATATTGTATCTGAACTAACAACTTTGGAATGTTCCACATTTAGATAATGATTGCTAGTAGATTTATTACGCACACGTCTCATACTGCTTTTAAATGCCCTTTTCACCACATATGTCACAGCTATAATTTTTATAAATGCATTTAAATTTTAAATGACCACAAACAGTACAGAAAATGTTGTTTGTTTCCATGTTCTTTTTCATGAAACGATTGTACTCACCATGCTGCTTCTAATTATGCTAACCAACTCCGTATTTCTGGTGACTGGTAAATTTTGGAACGCGACCAGCAACTCTTCTTGAACTTGTCGACTGCTTGAGTGATAAACCATTCTTTAACACACCGCGATGTTGCATTAAAAAGAACTCCGATGGTTCTTGTTCAATTGAGTGATGTCTCGATATATCATTATAATTATCCATAATAGCTTCTTTAGTTACTGCGATTTCAACTGCTCTTTCAGAAGATAAAGTTTGTACATTTTCTTCGAACAATCGATCCATAGCAACACCTTTTCCAATATGAATTTATCACGCATCAATATAGGTAAAAGTTTTACTTCAAATTCACATGTTGGCTCAACTTTAACTTATTTAATTCCTATTTGCACAACACTCCATCCTCGTCGCCAGTTCGATTAATAAATATTTCTTTTATATTAAATTCACCTTCCAAAAATAGGTAAATGCTTTATTTACTCTTTTCGTCGATTTTCATACATATATACTCGATTAAATAAAATATATTAACAGTAACAATATGAGTCTATTCTATTACATTACAGTAAGTATAGTCAAATAATTCGCAATTGCACTTTAATTTAGATTTTTTATATAAATGTTGCTTCAAGACAGTGTTTTGGAAAACAAAATGTTAACAAGTGCTTCAACTGTGAAGAGAATAGTTAAAATTTTTAAGAGTTCTGGGTGGATTATTGATGTCAGATCATTGGCAGTGTTCGTCCAACATGATGGCTGTTCGCCAGAATGTAGCTGTGAGACCGGGAACAGGTTATTCCAGGAACAGGTTATTCGGAATCGTGCTCAAGAATGAATATTTCAAGAAGCACTATGCAACGTATTTTGAAAAAAGATTTGCGTCTTTATACCTACAAAATCCAGTTGACTCAAGAATTCAAGTTAATGAAGGAAGTACGTCAATTGGGTCATTGAACAATAGCAAGTGGACGGTGAGTTTTCCAACATTTTCAGTGATGAGACCCATTTTCATATTAATGGCTTCGTAAACAAGCACAATTGCCGCATTTGGAGTGAGAAAAACCGACGAGTGTTTCGTGAGAAGGAAATGCATTCCAAATGTGTTACTGCTTGTGTGAATTTTGGACTGGAGGCAACATTGGACCATTTTTGCGTGCCGGATATGTACAAACAGTCAATGGCGAACGGCTGGGTCTGAAATGTGTTGCTGCAAAATTAGTGCTAATAAAAATATTTTTTTTTACAAAATTGAATCTCATTGAAGAATATAATTTCTGGTGATGAAACATGTGTTTATGGATTTAACACGTAAAAACATCAATCTAGTGTGCAATCTTTAGATCAGGACTTTCCAACCAGTGGGCCACGCCTCCCTTGGGGGACATAAAATCCATTTAACGACGTAAATCCCACTTCTAATTCATTTCATTTCATTACGTCACTCATTCATTCAGTCACAAATTCACGCATTCTGTCACTGGTGCTGATATGCCCACACAGGTCTCAGTTCCACCTACCTAACCCTCGTTTGGCCTTCGCCCACAACATAATTATGATCGTAGGTTAAGGGGAGGGGGGGTTGATATCGAAGGTTGGGAAACTGTTTTAGATGAAGAAAATGCTTGTTGTGTATCACGATTCTCTTCCAGAGGGTCAGACGGTTAGTACACCTCGGCGTTACAAGTTCGATTAATTAATTCTTTTGAAAACCGCATATTGACGTTTAGGAAGTTCAAAATGGCTTAAAAAATGGATGATAAGGGTAGATGCGCATTTCTAACATAAGTGATAGCCTCCATCAGTACCCTCTGTTTCATCTCGCATCATTGCATTCGTTAATGAAAACCAAAGCTCTGCTAAATGCACACCTTCGGCTAGGAAGCCATCAGTACCTTATGCTTTCATCAGTATCTTCGGTAACAGAGCATTGGTTTTCATTAACGAATGCAATGATGCGAGGTGAAAGCAGAGGGTACTGATGAAGGCTACCACCTATCCAAAAATGCGCATCTACCCTTAACTCCATTTCTAAGCCAATTTGAACTTCCTAAACGAATAATTATACTTCTTAAAAGTAAAACCGTCTGTATACTCTTAATTAAAAGTTAAAATTTATCTAATACGGCTGCGAGCGATTTTTTCTTCGACTCAACAACAACTTAAAACTTTTGATAGCAAAAAAGTTATAAAACAAAAGAGCCACACATAATTGATATCTAAAACAAGCCGCTAAATTCCAGAAGTGCTTTGAAATCTGGAACAAACCTTCCAGTGCGACAGCATTACAAACAGGGGGATTATTCTGAAGTTAACTATAAGGTTTATGATGAATTACATTTATTTTAGGATTTTATCAAATTCCCGACACTGTTTGTGTATGGTAGTACTTATTCCAGGGGCGATTAAATGTTCTTTACAAAAATCCATTTTATAACCAGCAAAAATTAAATTTGAAAAAATACCTAGAAACTGATGTTTATAAACGGATGTTATTTTTATTACTAATATAAAAGTAACATCCGTTTCAAAATCATATCTCTCACATTTATAGTATTTTCTTTTGCATACTGTTGTTATTTTAACTACTACTTTTTGACGAAACCTATGGATAGTAAATAAGTATTTCTAATACATTTTTAATCATTTTAGCTTAATGGTTGATTAGAAATTTGTGCTAAGGAGTTATTTGCATCGATTTGTTTATAAATTTGCATACAAAAATACTTTTAATGCAAGTGTTTGAGGCCAATGATGAATAAATATTTGTTTTTAAATAAATAGAATCTCAAATTAGAGGGTTTTGTAATTATTTAAATTTATAACGAGAATAAAATCTTTTTCAGTAAAATCATTAAAATAGTTTTTTTTTTATCAATGACTAACTAGTTCATATGAATGTAATGTACAATTTTTTGTCCTCGCTACAGTCTCTTTCCAAAAAAGTAGATATTCTGCGTTTGACATTCCCCTCTATGATATTCTCAAAACGTTAGGGAAGGTATTAGACCGCATATTAGAATTAGAGGTGGGATTCTAATTCAGAAGCCTCTTCGCCAGGTTCAATGTGTCTACCGAGCTGTTTACAGGGCAACAGCACTTCCGAATGTTAACAGACTGGAAAAGTCAATAGATAACAAAGAGATCGCTCTGGGCACCTTCCTTGATATTGAGGGAGCGCTCGACACCTCCTTTGAATCGACAACACCTCCTTCGAGTAGGCGGATCAAGAGTTTGCTCTATAGTAACATCATACATGTGGAATTTGATGGGAAAAAAAATCTGTGCAAGGATGTTCAGGAGCTGCCCACAAGACGGGGTTTTATCACCTCTACTGTGGTGCCTTGTAGTGAACGAGCTCTTGCGCAGTTTGAAACAGCAAATTATTTACGTAGTTGGGTACGCGAATGAAATAGTCATCATAACTCAAGGCAAATTCAATTCATCTGTTATGGACCTAATACAAGGAGCACTTAACGTGGTTGAAAAATGGGCACATAACAAACTTCGAAAACATCGATTGTATCGTTTACCAAAAGGAGTCTGGACAGCTTAGGCAGTCAAAATCTTCATGGGACACACATACCGCTGCAGGGGGAAGTAAAGAACCACGGAGTAATCCTTGATTCCAAACTTACTTGGAACCTGAAATAGATGGATGAATAGGAACACATATAATAAGTTGGAATATAGTAGTCCTTAGTACATTTTTGCTAAAACAATCTTAGCTTGTTCACTGTGGATAGACAATTTATCCTATTTTGAAAAAATATATTTGCAATGTTGAAAAATTACTAACATGTGACAAGTACTTGTTTCGTCGTTTCGCGGTCTCATCCATTCCAACTGTTATGCCCACATATTCCAACTATTATATCAATGTTAGTACAATACTGATGGTAAATACTGTTATACTTATCGGTGATCCCACCAATATATACCACTTGCAAAAGATGGAAATTTATGGCATTAAAATTAACACAAAGTAAACCGTTCCTTAACACGCTTTTAGCGACAATAGTAGGATCGAACACGGCAGTCGAAAAATGTAATAATTACATGGCTATTTTATAGCAATGTACAATTAAGTTGAAATTTTTACAGGCACATGTCTGATAAGAAAAATGTACTGTATTCCATGGAATTTAATATTCCAACTATTATATCAATAAATAAAAAACGTAATTTATCGTCTTAGTTCACAAATTATATATAATTAATATATAATTGGTGAACCAAGACAATAAATTACGTTTTTTATTTCTTGGAATTATGGTTCACGATACATTGGGTCTTTTAAATTATTATATATGTTAGTACAACACTGATGGGAAATATACTTAGAACATTTCAACTTTCGCAGTATGTATGGAAATTGCATGCAAAAAATGGGGGGACCTAGTAAGTAGACTTAATTGAGCTTGCGGTTCAGCTTTGATCTCAAATGATAACTAAATAATTGGTGCACAGGAATGGAGTAATCGTGTTTTGGAATGAGATAGCAAAATATACTTTTGGACCAGGTTGTATAACTTGATGAGCACTATCTTTTGACGTATAGGTTATATCATGTTAGGTTATCTTAGGTCGCTGTAGGCAAATACGGGAACCGGGGAATTCATGGGTAGGTGAATTCAGAGACTCTTGAAATTATATGGTATACTAGTAGTTGGCTTTACTGTTTGTTATTTAATAGTCTAACAATTTGTAATGTTTGATCTATGTTTCTTAAAGTTTGTATTTTATCAAGTTCTGTAATTTCTATAATAATTTTTTTTCGTATCGTGAGCTGATATTGTACAAGGGTTTTATCATTTTATTCTGCGTCCTCTGCAGTGCGTTCAGTTCTACTTCACTTGTTTTTTCTCATGTATTCAATTGGTATCTTAAGTGACATTCAATGTAACCATGAAATTCCATTCTTTTTTGTGTCATTTTTTTTAATGCCCGTCTACAATTTTTCATAACACTTGTTAGTGGTAGAACTTTTCTCGTCACATGGTGTATTTGTTTCTTCCAATGTAATATATTACCAATCCATACACCTGGGTACTTGTATTCTAGCGTTTCTTCAAAGCCTGTATCATTTGCATACATACGAGGTATGATCAAATAATGCGCGAAATTATAATATTTTTCGAATAATCTTTATGAGAACGATGTTATCATTATTCCCTTCAAAGTAATAAAAATGTCAAGTCTTAAATTCAATTTTCGATATGGTGTTTAACTGCTTTAGCGTTTCTGTCATGATCTCGTGAATATCGGCAAAACGTCGTCCTTTCATGGTCTTTTTATCTTCGGGAATAAAAAGAAGTTTCAGGATGCCATGTCGGATGAAATTAGAGGATGGAGTATTATAACGTTGTTGCTTTTTGCAAACAATTCATGAACAAGCAACGAAGATGCATTAACGTGCTGAAATCGTCAGCAGGTCCCGCCACAAATACGAACGTTTTCTTCAGAATGCTTCATGTAAAAGGCGTAAATCTGCTAGGTAGTACTCTTTGTTGACCGTTCGATCTAGTAGCAAGAACTCATGGTAAACTATACCATTAACGTAGAAGAACACAGAGTAGAACCTTCAAGCAAACTTAGCGAGCTTTTTTCGGTCTTGCCTCTTCAGAATGTTTCATTAGGGCGATTGGGCATTAGTTTCGACGTCATATCCACACACCCATGTTTTGTCACCAGTTACGATTGGTTTGCGCAATTCTGGATTGTCGTTGATTTCATTACACAGCTCCTAAGCAGCGTCAATTCGACACAGCTTTTGATCGACATTCAACAATTTGGGAACAAATTTTGCTGCCACTCGTAGAAATCTAAATTTAAATAGAAATTCCGAACTTCGATTATTTGTCCCATTTCCTGAATGTTCTAAATTTCAGAAAATGACGCGGTTGCGTTACTTATAAATAAATCATTAATAATAAATCCTTTCATGTTCTATCTTCAGATTGTCTGCACCAGACCATCTACTTCCACTCAAATCCAGGATCTTGAATTGGAAGCGGTTCATTTCAGTTTCTATGTTCTGCAGCCATAATACAATATGAATATTCCATAAAGATATTGCCGATTTATTACTTGAAAGTTTTGTGTGCATGGGGGAATTATTCACTCCGTCTCCGCAAAAATCCACCGTCTCAGCAAAACGCACCGTTCTCGCAAACCGGGCGCATCGCAATTGACAGCTTCGCAACTTACAGCTATTTATTTGTTTTTATTAATCATATTCAGTGGTTTAGCAAGGTCTGGTGGTACCCGGTGCAGAGTTTAAACTTGTCACCCCCATGTCAACCAAAATATAAACTGAAATTTATTGAGAAAGCATTTTTTTTTAAATTTAATTGAAAATGCTAACACATGAAGTTAAGAAAAATCTCCGGGCATAATTTTCTTCCTCCTGGCAGATTTTTACTATAGGAATAGCAGTCTTTTCACATGTGTCTTTTGTAAATTGCAGTGCTTCCTTAACAAGGTCATTTCTTTTGTCTTTTAAAAAGACCTTTAGACTTCTCATCTTGATAACAAACTTCTCGAAGCTCATTCCAACAATCTGCAAATACTTTTGAACGTAGTTGACTTCTTCTAAGACATTAATCCATAAACACGCACCTTCTTAAAGCAGTTAAACAGAGGGTTAACAGCTTCGTAGTGCGCACTCCATCTTGTATCTGAAAGTCGCTGAACTGTAACTTCAACATATGTCAAAGATCGTCCATCGGTACGTAGAATCTGAGGAAAAACACCCACAACCAATACACAATTCTTTAGGATTAAGTTCACAAGTCCTTGCTTGAACTCCAGTCATTGAAGTATTGTTGTGTCCTTGACTTGGGCACATTGTTATTATTTAGACAATCCCATTCAATAACAATAACCTTCAAAATATCTTCCGTTATGTGAACAACTTTCTTTCCAGTTAACTGAAATACCCTAGAAATCAGTCCTTTATTTCAACTCCATTTTTTGTTCTCTATATGAACGTAACAAATGCTTTCACTCATTTGAGACATGTGCTAGGTATCGGGCGCACTGTGCACTTTTAATATCAGTCAAAATCTTTTCTTACTTTGTTTAAGATATTTACTTTTAGTTCGGTTCTAGACAATACCTACCCACCCCCAACGTTTTGCGCCGACTTTATTAGTATGATGTTCGGGTTAAAAATATCATCTTGTTGCACATAACGACTTGGGCGATATTTGTGATAAATATGAAACAATGAGTCACCAGAATTGGTTGTTACTTGAGCACCACCACAGTTCAAAAGAAACGTTTCAGAATACCAGCCCATCTTCACACGCACCACACAATAATACTAAATCATTACACCAACACATCCGGCAATTTGTTGCAATTAGCGAGTATTAAAGCCCATGTAAATTGTTTAATATGTTATTTTAAGTAACAAAAACGCGCATTAATACAAAATCGGTAATTTTTTGCCGTCCTCTCAGAGCGGCCCACATCCATCGCACGCGCCTTCTTATGTCACTGCTTAAATGTTAATAATATGAATCAGTAGAGATTCCGTTTCCTTTCGGTAGCGCAATGTGAAAGTTGTCGAATTTAGCTGCGCATTTCATTCTCCTAAACAATACCATGGTCAAAGTATTCTCATGCTTTCCCATTTGATCGCTAGCAACCTGATAAATTAAAAATGAATAAAGAAATAGGCATATAATATAATAAAAAAATACATATTCCAAGTTTATTCTCAAACCAAAGATTAAAATAATAATAAGCTAAAATAAGTAATTCAGTGACTAATAGTCTGATTAATTATAACACTGATTAAAATGTAACAAACTAATATTATTTATCAGACATTTAATATATTTATCTAAGTAGTGACAGAGCAAGTAACAATTGAAAGCATATATATAACATGTTAATAAACAATTGAAGCAAATGAAGTTACATGCTCTTCAAAACATCTCCGATGTAGGAATTTGTATCGTTGATCTCATTTAATAAACCTGGAATTAAAATAACACGAAACTAAGTTTATATCCGTAAATTAAAAAATTTTTTGATAAAAATTATTCCTTTCGTATGGGGAAATTAGACACTTAACTGACCTATAACATCAGCAAATTCATCAAATGATGCACATGGTAAAAGTTCTTCGGTGTAGACACCCAATAATTTTTCAGAACCCTTCAATAGGATTTCATCATTGCGCCGAATATAATCGGCTAAATTTGTCGTCCATTGATCGCTGGTACCGCCCACGTTTTTGAAGAAGTTCGCATAAATGCCATCAACTACATACAACATATATTAAAAATTAATAATTGGCATGGGATAAGTACGAAAAGTAATTTATAATCAAAACGAGCCACTTATTTTACTTACCCAAACCAAAGAAAATTAAATACGGTTTATAAATAGTGTAGTCTTTCACAGTCTTATCGCTCAACGTTTTCGTCTGGCCTCCGCCTCCGGTCGGATGTATATGGCGTGCGTGGGCCAAAATGATTAGACGACGTAAATGTGCTAATCGATTACGTTGCCATTTCGCCGGACATAGTACCATCAATGACATAGTGCACCAATAAAGTGGACCTTCAGCCTCGAAACAGGAATCGATGATTTTTTCAATAGAAGTCTGATCCAGATAGGACATAAGAGATGATTCTTCCTTTTTACTCGTTCGAGTACTGTTGAAATAATAAAATATGTTTACATTGCATTTTTCGGAGGAAAGCATTTGCAAGGGATCAATTATAACACTTTGCAATATAAACTAAAAATGTTATTCTCAACCATTTAATCCTGTCACGATAAGTTTAGTATTAGCGAATCGGTGTTGAAACTTTATAAATACATTTAAAAACCACAAAACACACAAGCAAATGATTCAAAGTTTCAAATGAGTAATCCAATCAAGCTGCAATGTTACGAAACGATCATATTCTTGGTAAAAATAACTAAACATCATTTGGAATATGCTAGTTCCAAAGATATCGATAGAATTACTATGAATGTCTGATTCAAAACGAACTAAGATCTTTATTGCGATTCAAAACTGCAATGGGAATGAATTTTCATTCTGTTTTAAATTCAAAGTCTATGAGGTAAAATCTGTTATCGCACCGTGCCCAAGTAATATGGAAAGATGTGCACTACATAAAATAATATGTTTAATAGTAGATAGACAATTTTAACTTATTACCGCCCTCTGTACACGCTTGTGTACACCAAATGCCGGTATTCGAAACGTGATTTTATACATTCTTTCTATGATTATTATGAAAGCTTATTTTGAAATATGGTAGTTGTGAACCGTAAAATAATAAAATTTGGTAATAATGTGTGTAGATAAATATCATTGGTTTATCATCGTAATATGGATTTGAATCAAGATTATGTAGGTAAGATATTTTTATCATTTTTTACTATAAATAATAAAATAATTAAAGTATGCATGATAGTATTACTTTAAGACGCAAATAACTATTATTTAATGATTAGGTAAATTAATTAATTCGAAAACTGCATATTGACGTTATGGAACATCAAATTGACTTAAATAGATCAAGGAAGAGTAAATGCATTTCTAGCAGCGGTGACTACCTTCGTCAGTATCCTCTGTTTAATCACAAACTAGCATTGCAATAAGTTAATGAAAACTCATCGCTTAGCTACGTGCAGCACCTTAGCTCGTTCCATCCAATTCGAAAATTGTCTATATAATGCACGCATGCATTATTATTATTATTATAGAGATCTTATAAACTTTTAGAATGCACTTATGATGAAATAACACCTATGAGATAAACCATTAAGGCACCAACTCATTTCAACAAATGAGTATGACAAGGAACTTTAACAATCAAAGTCAACCTTTTGTAAATAACACCTCTAATTCTAGAATAACTCCATAACCAGATAGGTTATGCGTATCGGTATATTGCTTGTAGCATTCTACACCATGCACCAATATTTAGTATTTACGAAGATTCTACAATAGCGAACCGTCGCGTTGTCACAGGACAAAATAATTATAGAAGACTCGAAGAAGTCCTTGAATCGATAATGTGCGATGAAAACGACGATGCCGAATACGATAGTATTAGTGTCACCAAACCCTGATGTTCTGAGTGACGAAGAAGAAGGAAATCATAATAATTTGGGATTCCAAAATATTGTCGAGGTACAGTTGATCCCGACCATGATGTTTCTGGCTGAGACTACAGTGATGATAAGCCGCTTAGTAATTACATATGCCCATCAAAACGAGTTAGAAGTCAAGACTCTAGGTGGAGAAAAACTTCACCTATATATAGTACAACCCACAACGTTATCGATGCCGTTCAGAGCAGACAAAAAACTGTTGTAGAATCCATGAAAGTCCACAATTCACCATTTGAAAAATTCTTTGATGAAGATGTTATGGATTTGATAACAGAAAATAAAATAGTGTTCTTTTTGTATGCGGGACAAAATAATCGACATAATTTTGAAATGAACCGTGAAGATTTGAAAAGTTTTTTGGGAATATTGATGTTGACTAGATATCATGAATCGCCTACCGAACGTGCTTATGGAGTTTGGATTAAGATCCAAATTGCATGTCACATAATAGGTTTTTAGACATAAAAAGAAACCTGAGAATTGTCGATAATTTTCCAGATACAGGTTCTACTGATAAAATGTTCAAAGTGAGACCGTTGTCTATAGTGTCAACTTTGACACTATAGAGCCTGTAGAAAAAGATAAGATGCTGCAAAAGGTGAAATTAGATCTTCCAAGTCTAATCATAAACTATAACAAAGGAATAGGTGGCGTCGACCAAATGGATCAGTATTTACCAGGTGCCCATAAAAAGAAGAAAAAAAATGGTGGTGGGTAAAATTTATTCAGCAAGACTGGACAGGTGACATACATGAATCAATTATTATTCAGACGGACGATTGCTCGAGGATACATACGACGGACAAAAACAAAAAGGCGTCCGTCGTCATCAACAATACTTGATCTGGAGGGGGGAAAATAACGGTCACAACCCCGAGCGTATGTGTTATTTGTCACAACCGAGATCGCTGGCGTTGAGTACTTTCCAAGAAATCGTTATCTGCGGAGCGACTTTATTTAGGACAATATCACCCTTAAACAGCCCATTGTAGACAGTCATATACACCCCTTTATTCTCTAAGTTTTATGTTTTTACTTATATTTTTCTTTACTCAATATGTCATAATAAATAAGATAAAAAAATAATATTGCTGTGCCTATCAACTATATTACTTACGTTGCAATAATTTAAACTCTTAATTTATAACGTTTTTTTTTCAATTGTATCATAAAATTTAAATTTGAAACTTGCATGTTCTTATAGAGCAAATAATTGTAAAATTGCAACACATTTTATATTTATCACATTTTATATTTGAGAGGTCTTAAAAAATGTTTTTAAGTTAAATAGCTGTTACCTATTGATCACATACAGAGCCATATGAATAAGGTACGGTATCATATGCATATTGCTTTGAGGTCCACCACCACCAGTATCTTCATGGAAAGGTTTCTCGTGGGCGAAACGTAGCAATAGGAGTTTCAAATCGTGAATAGTCGACGAGTGACCGATATCCCTAAATACAAAATTATAAAATCGTTTTTTTTTTGTTTAGATGAAAACTACATGCAAATAAGCAATTGCGATGAATACCAT
Organism: Adranes taylori; assembly: GCA_009867245.2. Classification (NCBI taxonomy): domain Eukaryota; kingdom Metazoa; phylum Arthropoda; class Insecta; order Coleoptera; family Staphylinidae; genus Adranes; species Adranes taylori. Next base: position 17,645 of record WYDF02251449.1, read on the forward strand.
TATAATGAATAACTTGCAGACGAAGCAAATTTAATTAAGTGAAATATAATTAAATTTTTCACATTTGAAATAGCACACGTTGCTGGAGGCTCAACAGACATTTCTGAATCATTAGCTAGATCCAAATGTTCTTTCATTCGCTTACTTCCGCTCTATATTTTAATTGTTAGGTATCACGATTTTCAGAACGTTAATGGAAGTTATTTTATTAAAACATTTTATTTAAGTCAACCACGAATTATTTCTCTTTAAACTGAGTGAGTTAGGATTTTGTGATGGTTTTGTTCGTTGATTTCGAAGTTTCTTATTTAAGAGAGTACAAGTGGTGAAAATTTATAATTTCTTATCTGAAAAAAAAAGAAACCAAATACTTTATAGATATCACAACCGATATCTATAAAGTATTTGGTTTTGTTAAGTTTCTGTTGTTTGTCAATGATGTAAAGATATTCAGAACTATTCTTCTAAAGATCAAATGAAAATTAAATTAGATCATCAGAAGAACAAAACTACAACAATACTATAAGTTTAAAATTTTTAATAAATCTAATGAATTGAAAAATGACATTGAAACTCAAAATATTTCAAGTACTAAATTTAAACATGTCCACAGATAAAAGAAATTATCATGTTTCGAAACTTTTGTGGAAAGGGCTTTTCATTTATGCTAACTGAAAACTATATTATTTCAAGATTTAAAAATTTTTATAATACAAAAATAATATCATTTTATATTTGTACATTGGAGATTTTTTGTATAATCTAGTTTGGGTTGATATTAATAGAAACACTCATTATTTTAATTAATACAGATTTCTTTTTTTATACCTTAAATTAAATTTAATATGATTGGTAATATGACTGTTTCTTATTTTGGTATAATAAATTAAACCGGGATTTAATATCGGTCCGTGCAGATCTCATAGCAATTTCTATGTTGCTAAGACGAAAGCGTTCCTTTGTTTTGATGCTTGTCATGACTGAAAATGCCATTTCGTATAAATAAGTGGTTGCAAATGGTTATGAGATCTGCTATTTCTAATTCAGCGAGAAATGGATATTCTGTTTTTAACTAAGCTAAAAAGAATTCAATGTTTGCTTACTAAACTCGGTTTTAAGTTTTGTATCACAACTAAATTCGGCAAATTCTTCTTGGGCACTTAATGGGAGATGTCACTTGTTCGATTTTGACCAGAAATCGTTTTTGCACCCAGACAATCTGTTTAGTATTTAAACCTGATGGAAAGTACTTTTTACATTTTTCTTCATAAACGCTTTCATGAAATTAAAGTTTCATGAATTTTATCGTACAAAAATAATATGTCTGTGTTCTCACTTTGCAGGGACATATTCATTCAGTTTCTCGAATATGTCTGAGAGAAAAAGAGAGAAAAATCGTACTATCATCGTTAAGGCGGGGAGTGAGAACAAATTTTTGTTCCCCATACAGCACAAATTTTTTAATGTTATGTACAGACGTGTATTAAAATATTTATAAGGTTACTCAAATTACTAGAAAGTCAACATAGTAAATTTATAAAATAAATTAAATGAAAAAGATGATCTGCCATCAATTTTTCTGCGACCCCCCCCCCCCCCGCGCGGGTCGCGACTCAAACTTTGGAGAATCACTGCTCTAGAGTATCCGAAATGTGTGATCTGCTTCGAACTTTTATTTTGACAAAAATTATATCACAACCGACCTTTCTACAAGTTACTTTCAGAGGCAGATTGGCAAAGTAAAAATAGCGTAACACTTCAAACTCTTCAATAGATGATAGATTTCAATCATACATCCCAGAAATGAATTTTCAATTTATCATTCCTAAAACAAACATGCGCACAAGATAATGTGATCTCTGGAATCAACTGGTCCAATCAGGGAATCAACTGGATTACATAACTGGTTCAATCAGGATTTAAAGGACATGAAAGAAGAATTGTTTGAGTTGAATAATCTAAAAAAGATGCCAAAAAGCTGATAAGCAACTATTTGCCAATTTCACTGCTACCAATTTTCTCGAAAATCATTGAGAACGTGATGTGTAATAACAATGTAAACTATTATGAGAAGAACAACTTATTCAATGATAACCAATATGGTTACAGGAAAAATAGAAGTGATACCGATGCAATACTGCAGTTCGGCAATGATATTTTGTGACATTTGAGGACGCAAAATTCTCAAGTCAATTTTTGTGACCTAAGCAGGGAAAACAGATTAGTTCTGTTAAATTCTAGGCGTGCATATTCATCCGGTCGTGGGATGGAAGTATCACGTAAGCGCAATTTCCCAAAAAGTGGCTAGCAACATCTTTTTTCATGCTGTCGCAGTCACTGTCATCTGATTCGCTAAAAGCCCTATGCCAATCATTAATAAACTATACTATCTTGGCATGGGGCATATGTACGGAGGCTAAGCGTATTTTTCGCTACAAAGAAGAGCAGTAAGAATATTAGGTGGAATAAGAGATGACTGTATAGAAGTATGTAGGACAATAAAATATTAACCTTTCCCTCTGTGTATATTAACGAAGCACAAATCTACGCTCTTAGGTATTGTGATAGGTGGACATTACATAGTGATATTCACGATTACAACACACGTAATAAACCTGAACATCATCGCTTAACATAAACGTTAAAAGGTTCAATTATCTCGATGGTGACGAGACTGTACAACAAATGACCAAATTTGATAAAAGAACTTCCACAGGACATATTTAAGAAGAAAATCACATATTGGCTAAAATATTTATACATACCATATTTTTCTTCTTCCATATTTTTTCTATTTCAAGTGTGACACCTCTGTGTTGGTCACAATAAAGATTATGTTAAAGTGCCAAACAAAATTAGCCCTCGGTACAACACTGTTGGGTTTTATCATAAATAGTGCAATTTATGTTGTATTTTTTTGACGAAACATGATTTATTAGGGAAGAAAAAAATAATTAATTCTAGTTAAGTGTCTTTTGCTATGGTACTGTTGTATATATGAATTATTAATTATTTATATAT
>WYDF02251460.1:0-20660 GCA_009867245.2 Adranes taylori
ATTGGGACACTCGATATATATATATATATATATATATATATATATGTGGATATATATATTGTTGATTTTTACGAGGATTGCTACTGCTCGAAGCTCCGTACTGCTACGTCCACTACGTACTGCAAGTCATCCAATTTCTGTACGCACGTAACGATGTATGGTTACTGCCATAGTATCAACTGATGTTGTACTGCATGTAAAACAATAAATCGTTACAAGTGGAGGTCGCTTCTAATACAGTAGACTCACGATTATCCGAATCCCAGTCAACCGAGTCTCTGGGTTAACCGAACTAGCCATCGGAAGATAAAAAATACAAATGAAGCTCTTAATAGCGGAACAATTACGGCGAGAAACATTGCTCATTCGTGGTACAAGCAATGTCGAGCCTTAGATGTCGTACTTCAGCAGAATGGTCACTCCTAACTCCTCGCATTGCCACTGTGACTTCAGTTGGCTCTGCGCTCGTGTTAAACGTGGTTGTGTTATTGTGTTGTCTTTTGTGCGTTTATTGATTTCTGTGTTTCGATATGAGCGAGAAATGGAAAAGACTTGTAGATTCTCTTGAAACGAAATTTAATGCAATAAAACGGTTGGACAATGACGAGTCTAATAAAAAGGTGGCTATTGATTTGGAAGTTGTCAAAATGATTATTGGGTATTGGAGACGTAACCGGAAAGAAATTGAAAACTTTCTAATTAAAAGTGAAAGTGAAGGCAGTGGTTTCAAGACTTTTAAGAAGGGCGACTACGAGCACATGTCTGAAGTTCGTCCTCTGTGGTTTTCAAAGCTTCCAGAGACAGACGGTCCAGATGGCCAATGCTTCAAGCTGAGGCGCTTGAATTCTAATCTAAAATGGAAGAAACCGTTTTCAAAAAAGGATTGGCCTCAGATTAAATTTCCAACTCAAACGAAACTGGTCTTAATTTTCAAATGCTACGTTCAAAAATCATAGCAGCAAAATCCAAAAAAACTGCTCCCTAATTTAAAAAAAGTAAAGAGAGAGTCACAATTCTGGCTGCCTGCAATGCTTCTGGTTCATTGAAACTAAATTCTCTGCTTATTGGAAAGTCTAAAAACCTAAGAGTCTTTAAAAATATCAAAGTCAACTGTCTGTCTGGCAAAAAATATACGACAAACGAAGAAGTATATGGATGGATAGCACAATTTTTAGTGACCAGTTTTTTACAGAATTTCTTCCTGTCACTGAATGATTTTTGAACGCTAGGAAAGCTATTTTATTAATGGACAAAGCGCCATCTCATCCAGCTGCCAAGGAACTGTACAGTGGTGATATTAAGTTATATTCCTACCTCCTAATGTGACATCGCTTATACAACCCCTAGACCAAATGGTTCCAGAAACGATGAAGAGAAATTACCGGCGAATGCTTGTCCATATGCTGATTGTAAAATTAGACGAAGTATTGACTGCTAAGGAAGCTTTAAAGCAAGTCACATTAAAAGACGTAGCATACGGGATTGCTTTAGCGTGGGACGAGATGGGACGAGAAACTACGTGGGACGAGAAACTACGTGGGACGAGAAACTACCACCATCCAAAATGTGAGTGAATTAGTTCAACTAGTATGAACTATCTGTTGAAAACCAAATCAACAGCGAAGACACTCGTGATTGGTGTAATGAGGAGATCCAGATGAAGAATACCGATGAGGAAATTATCGATATGGTTAACAGTGCTAAAGGCAGTGAAGACGACGACGATATGGACAAGATAACTCCAAAAATATCACATTCCGATGGGCTGAAATTGATCGACGCCGCTCTCGATTACGTAGAGCAACAACATATAACATACTCTATGTTTAGCGTTGGCGTAACATTGCGTCTTCTACGAAAGGACCGAGATTAACTCAGAAAACAATTAAAGACTTTCTTAAGAATAATTTCATAAACCAATTTTGTACATTTTCACAACTGTTTACTTAACTTCTGTATTATCCCAGTTTTTCTGTGTCCGAGGTGGTCCCTGTCCAAATTACCTCAGATAATCATGAGTCTACTGTACAAACATAAAATGGCGCCCACATATTATTGTAAGTATTGAATAAAATCAAAATCATAAATAGAGTATATGGCATATATTAAATGCAATTTCTATAAACAGGCTTCTCGACTGTTCCATAGCATGCAAAAGACTTTCTAGGGCAATTTGCCAAATAGCAAGAATAATATTCCTTCTTGTTAATATTTTAATGACGGTATACACGCACACTTCTCTAATATTATCGAACATGCAATATAACTAAGAGAATTTAAATGTGCGCTTGCAAAAATGCAATCGTGCTAAGTGTTATTTTCTCTCTTTTAGTTGTGTTACTTAAAATATTTATGTCTGTTGGAAATGCTATTTGGCCAAATGCCAAATACATTCCATAATAGACACCTTATACACAAAATTAATCTAAATAGTTTATTATGCTGTTGAAATAAAAGATGTAGACATTTAAAAATTCCGACTGACATTTTTTTAAGAACGTACCGCTAAAAGCTGACGTCATAAGTAGTCAGATAATAATAAGACTTTATGACTTGGCAATGGTATTCATCTATTAATTGAACTTTAAATATCTTTTGGCAAAGTATATTTATATTTGATAAATTAGTGAAAATCCATAAAATATAAGCCACAGTTTAAAATAGAAACGAGATTTATAGAGGAAATGTTTTACTATTTACATATGGTTATCCTTATTCCTACTTAACTCGTATCCACTAATACACATCGTATTATTGAAATAGAAAATGGGCGAAACTTTATTCATATTTTCCACAACAAAACTATATTTATAATTACATACTTACTTACTTTGTTCCTGTCGCCCTTATCCAGAGCATAGGGCTTCAACGATAGCGAGGAGCTTTCGCTCTGCAAATGTCTTTTCTTCCTTCTTTGTCTCTTTATATACAGTCTTTCTCCATGATGTCTTTTGTCTTCCACGTTTCCTTGTTCCCTGCGGATTTCAAAACTAAACTTGCCTCCAATCTATCTCCATTTTCTTCTTTTGATTTGAATGGAGATGGATTCCTCTCTCGTTTGGTTCCAAAGATCTTCGTTAGATATCACATTTGGCCAGAAGGTTCGGAAAATTTCTCTAAGGCTTCTACTCAGGAAGACCAGCGAATTACTGCTGATTTAGCAGGTGACCTTCCAAGTCTCACAACCGTATAATAGCACTACTTTCACATTGGTTCTGAATATTCAGAGTTTGGTCTTTGTGCAAATCTCTCTTCCTCTCCAGAGTGGATACAGTTGAATGAAGGCCCCATTTGCCTTTCGGATTCTTGCTCTGTCGTCTGCAGCCACATCACCATTATGAGTAACTATGCTGCCAAGGTACGTGAACTCTTCTACATTTTCGATGACCTCACTGTTCACTCTATGCTCTTGCATCTATTGTGTTTATCGTCATAATCTTTCTATTGGAGGAGTTTACTTTCAGAGCTGCCATCTTAGCTTCGCAGTCGCAGTCTTGGAGTTTCTTTTCCAAATTAATATGGTTCTGTGAAAGTAGGCAGATATCATCCGCAAAATCTAGATCCTCCAATCGTGCAGTTATGCCCCTCTTTTTACCATCCGTGACTTTCCTCATCACCTCATCCATACCAATAGAAATATTGTTGGGGACAGAATAGATCCCTGGCAAATTCCTGACTTCAGTGCTAATGGGTCCGTGATTTTACCCTCGTGAATAACACGGCATGAATAGTTGTTGTATGTTTCTTTAATTACTTTTGCTATCTTCTCCGGTATCACGTACTTCTGCAAGGTTTTCCACATGCTGTCCCTTTTAAACAAATCGAAAGTCTTTTCAAAATCTATGAACAGAAGATGAAGGCTAGTGATAAATTCATTTGACTGTTCGATAATAATACGAAGCATGTTAATTTGCTCGGTACAAGAACGATGACTTCTAAACACTGCATGCTCATTCCTTGTTTGTGATTCCACTTGTGCTTTGTTAAGTATCACCCGCGTCAACACTTTACGTGGAATTGATAATAGGGCGATTCCTCTCCAATTATGTCAGTTAGTGGTATCCACATTTTTTGGGTAATTTGATGAGGAGTCCCTTTATCCATTCCTGTGGCAAGTTTTCTTTGTTCCAAACCATCTTAAAGAGAGGGTACAGAAGATCAGTAGCGATGTTTGGGTCAGTTGACAGGAGCTCTGGTGAATTATTATCTGCTTCAGGAGCCTCTCCATTTTCAGCTGCTTGATCGCTGCCTTGATCTCCGCTTTGGAGGGTGATTCACATTTCCTACTCCTCTATTCTGTACAATTTCTTCTTCTTCTTCAGGTTCTTGTTTTATATTTATAATTAGCAAAATACAAAAAAATGCACATTAAATATGATAGTGTTCCGAACATTGTCTTCTATACAATGGTGCATCACAGAATTTACTCATACACATATCGAGTTTCATTATATATTTGATGAACATTCTCACAGAAATTTTTTCTTCTTACAATTTTTTCTAACATATGTTTTCTTGTTGCACAAATATGCATTTTAGTACGTAAGTCAACAACCGGTAATATATCTGCCGCCGCTTCCGCCGAAATAAGCAGATCTGCCCATTATACATACACGCCGAAACAGTGTCTGCCCCAATTAAAGCGCATAGCTGTCATATGCCATACATCATACTGCAATGAATAAACTTTTTAAATATATAATTTAAGGTAAAATACGAATTAGTAACACGTGCGCTTGGTTCGCCTGTACGGAGAGCTCCGCGGGGGTTGAAGGGAACTTAACCGTAGACTAGTAGAGTTGAAGTCAACAGAAATCGGAGGAAATAACTATGTCCATAAGTTAGAGAGACCTCATTGAAAAAATTATAATTTATTAAATGAACGATCAGAATTCGCTCATCAGACGTCGCCACCGATGCCGAACATATAAAAAGCTAAGTATAGCTCATTACAGGGCCAATTGTTTAGCAATTTTTGATCCTTTGATAGCTCCGAGTTTTATAGTCGCGAATTTTATATTTCAATTAAACGATTATTTTGTATTAAACGATGCTATTTAAGAATGATGTCAGGGGTATCGATGTAAGCAGAAATTAATTTATTTTAAAGGAAATAAAAACATCGTATTCATTTAATTGTCAGTAATTTTTCATAATAAATTAACAATCGATTAACAGGTTTTTATATTTATTTCTTGTTTAATAATAAAGTTTTCGGTGGCGAATTAATCTTTACGAATAATTAATCAATCAGAACGACACTATATTTATTTATATTGTCTGCCACCAGATCTGTATTAATTCTTCATATATTCCTCTCTTGCAATTAAATTTCTTTGGAAATTATTTTATTTATTTTCGTCTAGAAGGAAAACACTCACCAATACGTCATTCGAATATAATTTTATTTGTATGTGAAGATAATTTATTTAGTGTACTAAAGATTAATTAAAAGGGTCAGTTTAATAAATTCACGAGCCGTACTTATTTTATTAACGTCAATTCTTTGGCTTTAATCATTTAAAAGCTCCCATAATTCTTGTCGAATTAAAGTGTTTAGTTATGTACGGGTAATTTCTCAACCCCCAAACAATATGTTATTAATGCGATCTGCGCCCTAAATAAACCTTTAAATTTGCTCTACCTTTTATCTCGGAAGGATTGGATGGATTTTAACAGTTAGAATTTACAAAATCCCTTGTCACAATTTGAACGTGACAATTAAATCAATAGATCAGTGTGTTTATCACGTGTTATAAATTACTAGCATAACGGGGCACAAAACAACGCTAGAGTCAACGCTATCCTCCACCACAGATATATGGAAGGTGACTTTCTTGCCGCACTTTTCTAACTTTGTCTAAAAAACTAACTTTGTCGGCTAACGAGGTGGATTCAAACCCCATATGGATAGGTTACTTATAAATAAACGAGAAATGCATGCTGAACAAATAATTAAAAATCTACCGCAATTGTGGCAGCTTAGAAAGAATATAAAAAACAATTAACTTAAATAGGGCTGTTATTAATTTATCAATAGTGCCCTTAATAATATGAAATATTTAATTTAATAAATTTTTTTATTAATTTAGAGCACTGCGTAATCTATTAAGATTTATTACCGTAACTCCAGGAGATTAAGTCATATCTAGTGTTTCGTAAATAAAATAATAACAATAATACACCTAGTCACCTATATTGGTATTAATATCATATTGTAAATTTTATGCATATGCATATTGTAATTAATACCTTATTGTTTATTAACTGTCTGTCTGTTATAATAATGAATATTCTCATCGTGTAAAATAACCAAATTGAATTCTATACACATATATGATAATAATACTTTTGTTTTGTTTATCTTTTAAAATTATAACAATTTTTAATGGTAATGATTTTGAATTAATAAAAAAATAAAGCAAATTAGGTAAATTTTAGAATAAAAAAATATATATTCTAGTAAAATTTGTATTATAAAAATTCTGTAGATATTTTTTTTTGCGGGACAAGACTCTCTCGAAAGGGACTATTAAGGGAGAACGAATCTCTTCCTGCTCACCGCAAATTCCAGAGGCCTTCTCACCCGGGAGGCTAGCACCTGTTTAGAGTCCCTTACCCAGGGATACCGGCGAAGACCACACCGGCGGTGAAGGCGCAGAAGATGGACTTCCATACGGTGAATCCGGCGCATGTGACAACCCTGCTTCTAGGTATAATATAGAAGCACCTGATGGAAGGCAGCAGTTTCGTCAGTACCAAGAAACGGCGTGGGAACAAGGAATTCCCTAAGCGGCGTTGTTCTGGATGTGTAAACCGCAGCTGAAACAGTTTCAACGGTTCGAAGCCGTAACATCCGTATGAAGTGTAGGGAAGCCAAAGAATCTTGGCTGACGAAAAAGTGTTAAGAAGATTTGCAAAGAAAACATGACCTGTTTAACGTACACAAGAGTATCAAAGAGCTTACAGGCGGGCTGAAAAAGAAAAGCTGTGGTATTTTGAAGAATTCCTCGTGGGACTCGAGGAAAAGCTAAAACGGTTGAAAGAATATGTTTGACAATGTGACATACCCCCACACCCCGAGGAAATTATTGAAGAGACGAAGTATCCCGAAATCACTACTAGTTGGTTAGTTTAATATCCCACGTCCTAAAGGTATTCTTGCGCATAATACATATGCGGATATACAGGAAATGCGCGCGTCAGATTGATCTTTCTCAGTTCGGATTCAGAAACAGAATGGGTACGCGGGAGGGGCTTTTCTCTTCAAATATATTGACTCAAAGATGCAGGGACATGAATGCTCATGTATTCACTTGAGCATTCATGACTATAGAAAGGCTTTTGACTACGTATCACATCAAAAGCTTATTAATATTCACCACTCAACCGGGATCGAAGTACAAGAGCTAAAAATCATAAGCGAGCTATATTGGCACCAAACAGCAACAATTAGAACTGAGGGAACTACATCGGAAGAAATAACTATTAAAAGAGGCGTGTGACAGAGATGTGTTCTATCGCCCCTCTTATTTAACCTGTACTCAGAGGTAGTGTTTAATGAAGCCCCCGAGAACATACATGCAGGTACAAAAATTAATGGTAACATCATAAACAATCTCCGCTATGCTGATGATACCATTGAGATTGCCAGCAGCCTGCCAGAGCTTCAACTTCTCATGGATCGTATTGTGGAGTACAGCGAACGATTCGACCTGTTTATGAATACATCTAAGACTAAGCTGGTAGTATTGTCAAAAACACAAACACACGCCAACCTAAGGATACATGTTGAAGTCATTGAACAAGTGTCATCTCTGAAATACCTGGGCACGATTGTTAATCAACTAAGCGATGCAAAGGTCGAAATTAAGGCAAGAACAGAACAAGTGCGGAAGGTCCTCAATAACATGAAAGCACTGCTGACCAGTCGCAACCTTATCTTGGAGCCCCGAATTCGATAATTGCGTTATTACGTCTTTCTTGTACTTCTGTATGGGTCTGAGAGCTGGATCCTCGACTTTACCACAGAGAAACGAATTGACGCGTTTAAAATGTATGCCTATAGACGAATGCTGCGTGTCTCCTGGATAGAACGTAGGACAAATATAGCAATTCTTAAAAGGATGGGGAAAAACAAAGAACTCCTACTAACAATCAAGGAAAGCAAACTGCAATACCTAGGCCATCTCATGCGTGGAGAGCGGTACGAAATCATTCGCCTATATAATCGAAGGAAAAATAGAGGGGAAGAGCTCAGTGTGTCGGAGATAAAACTTATGGCTGAATGATTTACCCAGATGGCTTGGCCTAACGTCAACAGAAATTTTCAGAGCAGCGGTCTGCCGCTTAGTGATAGCCAGTTGGATCGCCAACCTCCGTAGGGAGACGGCTCCCTAAGGAGAAGAAATAGAAGAAGAAGAAGATATTTTTTACTGTTCATCCCTGGTTAAACATATTGTCGGGCCTAAAACAGCCTTTGGTTTTACAGTGGCTGCAATTCTACTGTCTCGTAGATGGTTGCCTTGATTGCGTCGACTGCGTTTGCAGGGAGCATTGTTTCTTACTGAGGCTTGACTCCAACACATTTTCTAAGTGTTCTATGTAGTTTCCCTTTTCTTGTAAGTGCTGTGCTAATTCAACAGAATGGGCATCATAAGAAAATGTCTGAGCTGCTTTACACATATATTTGAATTTACGGATGAGTGTACAAGTTGTAGCCTTGGCATGATTAAGTATTCTCTTTGGGTATCCTATCCCAATTTTGAATAAACCTAGATTGACGGGCACCGTTCCTAAATGTTCGATTTATAAATCATGTTGAGGATACTGAATAGTGTATCCATCCTGAGTTTCGGTTAACATATTAAACATTATAATGATGGTCATAACTATTTGATGTCATGGCATTCTTGCTTTTCTATTTGATTTCGTTTTTGACTTGTTACATTGTTTACAAACGTCCTGTTTCCTTCACTTCTTCTAATTGCTCACTAGATGTCGTAGGAACTAATTTACTTAATGCGATGTTGTTGCCTGGCCTCCACTCTTCCAGAAAGTCACGACTCTAAGTTTCTTGTCTATTCTTTCGTGACTTTCAATGATTCTGGCTAGTGACCAGTTGCTTGTGTTCATATGATCATTCTTGAGCAACACCAACGTGCCAATTTCTACATTACTTTGATTCTTCTGACGCTTATATCTATTCTTAGGTACTCTTTTGACCCGTAGTCTTTCATCTTCTGTGTGCATTTCCATCTTTGAGTTGTATTCAAATTGATTGCTGTTTCTATCGGGTTTAGTGGGGTACCATTGTTCATACAATCAATAATTGCCCTGGGGTTATCACGGTAATGTCGTTTATGTCATTTGACTATGGGAACAATGACCTGGAATTTAGGCATGCTTCTATTTGACATATTATCGTTGTCATCTCTTCAAATGTTAACGATGTTGTTTTGTTCCAAAAAATCCGTCGGAAATGGTGTTTCATGGATGTAAGTACCGCATCCCATAGTCCACCAATTTGTGTGGCACTGCCGGTGGAATAAAGTGCCACGACGTACTCATATTTTCCAACAATGCGGACACACCGGAATCTTCTCGCAATGTTACAAATTGTTCTTCCAAATCTTTGGCGGCACTGTGCATTTCCTCTTCTGGCTTGAACGCGGCCAAAACGCACCTGATGTTAAATCGTTCACAATTTCCGCATGTATTGACTTAATTGAGAATATCGCTATATGGGGGGCTTATATCCAAAACGCAACATGTCCAAATTTTTATAATTTCAGATCTAGATGTCGTTGAGTATTCTACTAGGTGCTTTAAGTTGGAAGTAGTAGAACAGATTAATTTGCAATAAATACGGTAGGAAATTTATGTTCCAGTATGAAAATGTAATCAATTCTTAGGTAAACACTTTCAAAATAAAACAACTTCAGTTTTATCTACGTAAGTTAATTAACACTGTTACTGTAGAGTGTAGGGCGTTTTGATCATAGATATTCCGAAACTGTAATTTGTAAATTTTGCATCGTGAAGGTATTTGCAAAAAGCTCTAGATTTTATATATGGAAAGAAGAAAAAAGTCAAAAAGGTTGCAATGCAGTTAGATGTGGTATTTTTAAATTAACCCGAAAACATGCGACTTAAATATTCTTAAACTGTACTTATTTGCAGTCGGATGCAGCGTTCAAAACAAGAATCTCATTCATCTTCATTCATGTTTTACTGGTTGCAAAAAAAAATCTCCATAAAATATTAAATAATTTAAATAAACTGTTCCTCTGACGGTTAATTTCTATCATGCGGCAGATTGCATATTCAATATAGAGGAGAAGAAATTGCGACGTCACAAAAAATATATTCTACCTGAAGAATATTACAATTTGTACAAGGAATTAAGTTGAGAGGATATCTTGAACCAGAAATAGTGTATCTATTTCTGGGCTAAAGGTTAAATGTTTTCTATAGGATGTATTCCTATAGAAAACATTTAACCAGAAAAGATCTTCCAAACTCTTCTTTAACAGGGCAAATGTTGGGAAACTTACGAGCTCAACGAAACAAAAACGCCCATGATATATAACAAGAAAAGGGAAAATCTGTTAACAACCTTTTACATGCTTGTTTTTGCGAAGAATTGATCAGTGAATCAAACTTATGTTGGAATTTCGATATATTTTCATACAAAAAGCGATGCTTGAACAAATGACAACCTTGAGGAAGAATGTAACTCCTTGGAATTGAAACCCAATAACTGTTGATTTGTGTTTAATGACATGTTTCGTTCTTAGATTATGATTCAGTCTTTAATTAGATTTCTTTTAATCTAAAAATTTTATAATTAATAAAAATAGTTTCCTTAACAATAATAATATCTAAATATAATTTGCTTCAATATTTCAAACAATTATAAAAGGGAATGGGTGATTTCCCTTCTGGGGTTAATTTGAATTTCCTTGTATGTTATGTCATTTGAATAAGTAATAATTTTTAAAATTAAGTACCTCGATATAAAATGTGTAATAATATTGTTCTATATAAATTATTTTGCGTACGTTTCAATAAATTGTTTTTTAAATAATTTTAATAAGTTATAGCAAATACGAAATATATAAGCATTTTGTTTATTACAAAACTTTTCGGAAATTACAAGTATATGCTGAACTATAAACATTTCTTTTAATATTGTTTAAGTATTTTAGAGAGAATAAAAAGAGTTACTAGATATAAGTTCAGAATTCAATTAATAAGAATCTTTAAACGCATTCAGACATAAAATCATTTATAAGTTTACATATCAAAACCTTTCTGACTTAAGATCTTTAATCATAAATCTTTTTTTTTTCACACTCAAGTCCTTTACATCATTCATAAAACGTTAAACCTGTGCATTTCACCGATTTTGTTGTTTTATTAATAGATATAGTTTTATAAATAAACATCTTTAATTTCAAAATCCCAACTTATATTCGCTTAAGAATCCTAACCCACACGACTCTCGCAGAAGCGGATTAATTTTAGTTGATCCTTCAACATATTTGATCGCAGGTCAGCACCATGCAGAAACTACATTACTTTTATTAGTACTTTTCTGGAATAATTTTTGGCGATTGGCTCGAAACTACATTTTTGGACATGCTGCTTTTGACAAATAAGCTCCTTATATGTCCCTTGCATGGCTTGTATCTTAGACCTTTTGCTCGGTCTTGCATAGTTAGTACCTGTTGAATATTACTTAGACTTGGAGAGAATAAAACAAATACAGCTTTTTTACTAGCAATATTAACACATGCATGGGGTATTATCAGATAAAATTTCGGAGATTTATCAAGAAAGAAGCTTACGTAATAAATAAAAGCCCCCGCGCGACTCCTCCTAAATTCAAATGCTAGATGCAGAAATTAATTACGAAAATCTAATTGAGGAAAGATTGGGAAAATATTCCCAATAGTATTATTTCATTGGAAATTTACGAAGAATAGATTTATGAAGAAATCTTTTAAATTACATTTTCTAGCCTTGAGACTAATACATTGAAATGTAAATATGATTATTTGTATATAAAATTCAGTGTATTAATATCCAACAATGTCTACTCAATCTTAAATTAGACATAAATATAATTATGTTATTACTGCTTCATTAATGGCATATTCAATCTTCTCAACTACTCAATAGAAGCTAAGTAATAATTTATTAGATACTTGTATAAATAGAGCACGCATAATTATGACGAATTTCATCATTGTTCTTTTGAGACATACTACTCTAAGGTTCGCATCCATTACTAAAATTAGATGAATTAAGTGGATAGAAAATTATACCAGCAGCAGACATAAAATTGGATGGAATTTGCAAATTATTATAGAAGATTGATTAGCCAGAATGAGTGTATTTAAACTCATTGATATAAACATTTTAATTAGTAAATTTCGTAAATTTTCTATACCTGATGTCGTAAACGAATAGTGAGTACTAAAATAATATAAGTACAATATTTTGTTCCGTTATATTCTAAACAAAAGGTGTTAGTTACAAATCAAATACAATAATCTCAAACATATCGTTTGAAGTTGGCTTTAGAAACCAAAAAGTTTGAAAATTTTAAGAATCTGACAATGATGTCTGCCTTGACCACCGATACATGTACGACGGCTCCAAAATGCGAAAAAGTGCACTCACCTGAAAAAGTGCACTTTAACTTTTAACGTAACTGATTAGCTGGGAGTGTCTACCCTGAGAAACAAATTCTATCTACAGGTTCAACCCTCTCAACTAATATAAACACTGATAGTTGAGTTTCCAAAAATTATTTCTATTGATATAAAAAATTAATTCTCATCTAAAAATTTTATAATCCAGACATAAAAAAAATAAAAGCTTGTAATCAAGATTTGCTTAAATCATGCAGCTAATAGTTCATAGCAGTCAAAACAATATATTGAGAATTATTCAATTAATTATCATCATTTAAAAGAACTTATTTTATTAGAGCTAGTTAGTGAGCTTGAAGTATTGAAATATTCACAAAGAAAAAATGAATTAATATGTTGAAATTTTTTTCCAACCTTTAAGAAATATAAATTGAAACTTACATATTTGAATTTTCCATATTTTACAAAGAAACGGAACGTACGTTTCCTTTTATTTTTAAAATTCACTTCAGAAGTGTCGGTTCATACCCAAATCCGGCTGATTTATGTGATCGGTTTGCTGCCGGAGGCACTGCCAAGCGACCGTAAATATTCTAGAAGGAATTTATCACTTTTATATTTATTTGCTTGTCCAAAAAAGACCTATGGTTAATTCTTACTCGTTTTGTTGCCGCAACAGGCCATTTTTAAGATCCACGGGGAGTAGTCTATTTGACATGAGTCACCGTACTCGTTCTTTAAAGCAGTATGGCCTCCTCACATATAGAACAAAAGTGTTCTTACCTCATCGCATGACTCGCAAAGAAAAACATTAAATCTTTATGTATAGTGACTATTTGTAATTAGACATCGTTAATTAAAAACTGTTCCCCTTTTAGTTATTTTACTTCTATTTAAAAATAAAAATATAAAGAATAAATAAAGCTCGAATGTTAAATATCTGAAGACGATACGTAACAGAACTAGTTTAACACGATGGATATTGTTTGTCTGTTACATTACCCCCTCCCCGGTGGACTTTCGATCCCGAAAGTCAAAATTCTAATAAGATTATAAAACTACTAAAGTACGTTTTAAATTTTATTCGACTAGAATTACTCGCAACACTTCAAGCCTAACTTGATAGATCATCTTATAGTTAACAGCTTAAACGCTAGAGTACAAAATAGAAAAATATTTTTAAGTTTATGTAGGAAATTATTTTTAAGCTTTATATTCTAAAAACAAATTATGCATAAAAACTTTTAATCGTCTAACTCTGTTCCTGCAACTAACTATTTTTCGACCCGAAAAATCTAAAATATATCGTCAAAATAGAATATATTACAATAAAATAACTATAAGTTAAAAATATATATAATTATTTAATGGATAACACTGGTATAATGTATATGCACACCTATAGTCAGGTTTAAAACTACTTATAACAGTTTTTGTTTAATAACATTTATTTATTGTTAAAGTATTGCGTTGAATAGAACTGTATGTCCGAGACTGTCCAATTGTATTTAAGAGTCCAGTGGTGCCGAACTCGAATGACATTAAAAATTTGTTATTAAGGTCTCCTATAATTTTACATCCAATTTATTTTAGCTTCGTATCTATTTTTATATGTATTATGTATTCATTATGTTATACTTATTTATGATTATAAATGAAGGATGCATTTTTGTTATTTTATTTTCTTGTAACGTAGGTCAATGTGTTTCTGTGGCAATTGTTCCAGAGTTTTCAAAAGCTATTATAGCAAAAGAATTAGTAGAGAAGTCATAGAAATCGAAAAACAACTAAATACGATGAATTAACGAAATGACAACGAAAACATTTCTAGCACTTGGAAACCTGTATTAAACTCATGCCGTGAAAATAAACAATACGTCAATCACACCAATAACACACCAGACAAAAATGCATCTACGGTAAGACCACCATCAACATCCACTCAACCACCATCATCAAACATCTGTCTAGACAGGTGCGACAAACGCTACAACACAAAGGAGAATAACAAGGTGACATGCTAAATGCATCACACAATAAGTTTTCAGAATTTCTCTAAGCCTCGACAATGCATTCCAGATGTGACTTTGGCGAAAAGTTGGGAAACGGAAATGCCTATCACGCGATATAGTGAAAGTGAAAGAAAAATAGAAATGGAAATTTTGATTCAGAATCTGAACTGTTTTCAGAATTAGAACTGTTTGATGTCGCAGTGGTATCGTCAGTATGCTCGTTCACGCTTTCAGGTTCCCACAAAAAGTCATCTTCAGACCCATCTAAATTATTCCAAATGCAGCACTTCTTGAAACTTGTAACTATCGATTCAGGTTTGATCGTCTGCCAGGTGGTCGCAAGCCATTCTCCTATAAGTCAGATGTCTGTGTCTGTTAATGTCTGTGCAAATGAAAGTGTTAATTGGCTATTGCCCATTAATAGACAATTGTTGTATTCTTTTCGTTAATTATCTTTAAATGGTTTATTAATCACCACATCCTGATTGCAGCTGGGATGTCATACCACCCGGTATTATTACAAAATCGGAAATCAATGCTTCAATTTTTTCCTTAACACGTGACGTAAAGTGGCCTCGAAATGCATCAAGGACTAACATGGAGATGTCCTAGCATGGAGAGTTTCTAATTTTTTTCCGCTCTATTTTCATTTCCGTTTTCCCCATACCATTTTCAACCAGTTTAATACCAATTCCTCTGTCACCTTACCTTTTCCTTAGACCCTTGCATCAAGGAAATTATTCCTTTATGCAGGTTTTCTTTGGCATTGTTTTACGTTTCAATATAACGTAAGATCGAAGTTTTTGTACATCGAAGTTTTTGAAATAGACTGGTGTTTGATCTGTATTACCCATATTTTCAAGATTGTGGCTGTGCTTGTTGCGTAATAATTTGCCGCTGATAATCCAACAATTTTTCACTAAAGTCGCCAGGAAGCTTTTGCGCGACAGTTGTCCGCCGTCGTAGTGATAAACCATTCTTCTATACCAAACCATAATTGCTTTTTTATAGGAATGTTTAAATTAGCAACCATCTTGTAATGCTTTAAATTTCATAACTTCAGGGATATTGGGCACCCTTCATTTCGCCTATCTATTACAAACTTTAATATTCGCTGCTCAACTTCAATGGACCTTTTTTTTTAGGTCCACTAAAAGATTTTAAGTTATTTGCATTCTTGCATTTCGTTAAAAAAAAATTCACCACACACGGATACTTACTTTTGGAACTCCATATTTCCTTAAAGCACTCAATTTGTTCGTTCTCTCTGCCTCGTTTACAAGCATAACTTTAAAATTCATATCGTAGGTTCTTCTGATACTTTTATTAATTTGTCTCTTTGACGAACCTTTTTTTCTCAAGCCTACTATTATTACTCGCGCTTATTCTTTATGGCCAATAAAGAATAAAATAAGTAACCGTCCCTAGAGCAAACATACAAATTATAACAGTTGCAAGAGACGTTAAGCGCAGTTATATGTGAATCATAGACACAATATATAAATTGGGCCAACTTGGCTTGGGTAGAGGTGTAGCCGTCATGTTATCATAAATATATACACATTGGGGATTCCCCGTAATCTTAGACATACCGAATCATTAGGAGTGGGGGAAAATAAAACTCACAATAAGAGCATAAAAGATTATTAACATGATACATCAAACCCCATTGGAGCAATAAAACATCATATTGAAATTATCACATCAATGTCCTCGAGCACATATTATTGTAAAGAACGATTTTTTTATTTATAATTGATCCATCTTTGTCTCGGAGTTTTGGCGCCTCTCATGCCTCGGCAGGTTTACCACAAGGCCTCGAATTTAGCGCGAGTAAATTTTTTAACAGGTAAGAATTAGTCAAAAAATGCCATGTTATATTCGGGCTAGAACGGTATGTTTGTCAAATCCTAGGTGATCTACGAAAATTGGTATCAATATGGTATCAATATGTCGCCCTCAAGAATGAGAGTATTTCTAGTGAATACCAAAAATTCTGGAGTCGTTAGAAACTTCGAAGTGCAAATATATGTATTTATAAATAAAACATAATTATTCAAAAATATATATCTAAAGACAAATAAAATTAGTAAAGCGTATAAATTCTGTTTGGTTGATAAATTATAATCAAAACACATATATAATTACAAATTAGTGTGTTTATGACAAATTAAAAATTAATTGGGCGTAAAATAGTTAAAATTAATATAAAAATTCTTAAGTAAGAAAACTGCATTTGTTAAATGCATAAACACAACATATATATTTAAAAAAAAACTCGTAGTAATTGACTCTAAAACAGACTAGATATTAAACAGGCATTAATTATACATCAAAATGATTAATATTTGTCGAATGCACAAGCCGTAAACAAGTTCAATGTACTCGACTTACTCTTGTCCCAATTAAATTTTAATTATAAACTTATAGCTCGCACATTGCACAAATAGAATTGTAAACACGAGTCTATCGTCAATATAATACAATAGATTGCATTTTATTATTACAGTATAATAGCGTTAATTCGGATTTCGCTATCTCAGCTTCCGAGTACACATGAAACAATATTAAGCCTTTTTGGGCAATAATATACAATTTTTCTTGTACTATGAAACAAAATATTTAATTTACAGGGCCGCGTCAATCGAGGATGTAAGAGGCGACAGGCCTCAGGGCCGGCAAGTAATTGAGTGAAAATACTAATTGTCCAACCTTTATTACGTTTATTTAGGCTAAAATAAATTTCGATTTTTAGAAGCGGCAAATTTTGCCTGGCGCCCTAACGCCAACATACCTCCCTAGCGCCTTCAACCTAGTGCCAACATACCTCCCTAGCGCCCTAGCGCCTTCAACCAACTTCTCTGCACTCGTTCAGTCAACCTGCAATCAGAAATACTTTCAACCATCTTTTCTGCATATCCAATATATAAAGATCACCATGTAATACTAATTTAGTGTAAGAACTGGCTCAAATTTCGAATAGTTTATGCAGATGCCAGCTTTAAAAGACCCGAAGTGTTTTTTTATAAGGTTTAAATCGGGTGACTGTAGGGGCCAATCCAATGTCACAATGCAGTTTTCGAAATTTCAACCATTGCAAAGAGCACCATGGTTGTTAGAGTGCTTGACCTTTTGTATCACTCAAGCCCTCGAATTTTTGCCATACCATTGTAGTGATATGACTAAGAGAATAAATTGATATCCCTCGTATATTAGAAATTTTACAAGCAACTAATTATTTTATAGGAAAATTATTAGACTCTCCCGAATGTATATATATAGTAGTCTAAAACAGATAAAATCATATCACGCATTTATTTACCCCGAATTTAAGTATATAAACGGAAATATTGCAGTTAGTTTCATTTTACACACTCGACGCCAAAAGCCTCGACAAGTAAAAGATCTTTAGGTTGGTTTTTGTTTAGTTTGTAGGTTGGTTTTTATAACGAGGAACAGATCTTTAATGGTTGTGGTTCGCCCACGCCTGATTTAACCCTCATTATCCAAATCAAAACAGAGCAAAAGGGTAAACCAAAACTAAGCTAAGATTAAAGTAAAAGTAAACTAAAAGCGAACTCAAAGTAATCCAATAGTAAACTAAATGTAATGCAAGTCTAAAGTAATCTGAAAGAAATCCAAAGTAAAAGTATGGAATAAAAGAATAACTAGAGGTATCCGTGGGTGAGCCAACGAGATCTACACGCATCAGAGTGACGAACGAGTGACGTATCAACAGATCCAACCAAGATCTGCAAGTAGTGTACACCAGATCACCCGGGCAGCAGCGATATCCGGTCTGTATTCAGAGTCTGACATTCATCACATTCAGAAAATATTATTCCAGGAGCTGTGTAAATTTTGTATTGTACAGTTGGAATCAATTTTTCACTTGATTTACTGATGATATACTTATTGTCAAAAAGTTCGCCAAGCATTCTGTATTGCGATTTTAAGGTACTACGTCTTTATCAGGTAAGGCATCCAGTCAGCGCCCGCTCTAGCGGTTACATCGCCCCGGACAAAAAAACAAATTGCATTCCACTAACTAGCCAAGTGAGTATATTTCTGCGCAAATCGCAGAGCTCGCAGACTACGTCAGCAAGACTAATAACAGAGTCATCACAGCGAGCGATTTTAACGCAAAATCGGTCAGCTGGGGCGGAAAAAAGCTTAATAATCGGGGCAGAGCGGTGGAAGAGCTTATTGCGCGCTTCGAAATAGTGATTTGTAATGAGGAAAGCGAGCCTACATTCCAGATAAACAATAAAGAATCCAGTATAGATATCACGCTAGCTGATAGCGAGACCTACAAAGCTCATGTAGTGACCATAGTTACATTAAGTACGAGCATCACATCACCTACAAACAGCCAATCTACAACATCTCACTGGGATGGGCTATTAATAAAATGAGGAACCACGTGCTTGAAGGAGACATGAAACAACTAAGTGTGGAATGTAAGGACCGAGCACGAGTTTATAGAAGATTTCACTCGGAAAATCACCGATGCGTGCAACAGAAACATCACCAGAAGAGGACAACGAGACCAGACAAAAGCGGCTTACTGGTGGAATAAGATATAGCGTCTGCGTTTTTCGAAGACCTAATCAAAGACCTAAACAACAATCAGTTCGGGGCTGCCTACACAATTGTCAGCAACAGATTGCGCTCCAAACGAAGCGCACCAGATAATAAGAAATATTAAATGCCCTATTCCCCAGTCCATCCACCTAGGCGTCCATTAGACCGCACTGACGTAAACACAACTAACATTCCGTTGTTTACAGAGGAAAAGCTCTACAAGGGAACACACGGACTTAAGAAGCGGAAAGCTCCGGAACCAGATTCCATCCCTAACGAAGACTTAACGATTCTAGTATACGTGAATAGTCAACTACTGTTAAGGGTCTACAACAGAGATCTGTAAAATGGAGAATTTGGAAAGAGGCCACTCTCATTCTAATACCCAAAGGCCGGAAGCTCTTAACCACTAACTGCTATCGACCCATATGTTCACTAAATACAATTTCAAAAGTACTCGAGAGACTCCTCCTAGGCCGGATGGAGAGTTGGACTCAAGACCAGGGAGTGCTAACGGGGAACGAATTTGGCTTTCATAAGAATAAGTCCACCGTAAACGCAATTGAAAAAGTGCTAAGAATTGCAAAAGATTTCTCCAGGGGGACTACGTACACGCGTAGATTTTGTGCATTTGTCACAATGGACGTTAAAAACGAGTTCAATTCGGCTAGCTGGGAAAAGACCCTAGAAGCAGCGGTTCAATGGAAAATACCCCCAAATTTATTTAGGATCCTTGACGAATATCTTCAGGATCGAAAAGTAAAATACTCAACAATAGGTGGTCCTAAAACACGTAAGCTGACGTGTCTGGAGTCCCCCCAAGACTCCGTGTTGGGACACTTCTTATCGAACTTAGTCTATGACGATCTGCTAACTGCTAAGAGAACTACCGGTAGGCGTCCAGATTATCGGCTTCGCCGACGATATAGCATTAATTAGGTAGCTAAGGAGGTCTCCAAGAAAATAGTGACAAAGAAGTTACAGAACCATAACCTGGAGAAAAGAAAGGCAATATTGTTTAGTGGGAAGCAAAAAATAGATCAGCCGAAGCTGACTCTTGCCGGACAGGAAATTAAAACATCTACACCCATTAACTATTTTGGAGTTACTTTGGATAAGATCATGTCGTACGGAGTACCAACAAAAGCCATGCGCCAAGCAACGGACTTAAGGAAACTCAATACTCAAAATGAAAAGTTCTGCTCAGTGTTCTGGAGGTCCATGCTATACTCTGCACAGGCATGGGCAGGGGTATTGAATATCCAGAGATCAGTACTAAGGTACATAGTATTGGCGTGCTAGGAGTTACCAGTGCCTATAGAACGACCTCCACGAAGACTCTGTGTGTAATTGCAGGTACACCTACCATTAAACTATTCACCAACAAGAAAAGCCTAGAAAC
>WYDF02251471.1:0-20660 GCA_009867245.2 Adranes taylori
ACATGACATGAGCGCCTCACTAGTTCAGCTCTCCTCACAGTAATCGGTAACATCATTGTGAAACCTGAAGATGTAAGTCAGAGTCTTATATCAAACTGGCCAAAATTAAATCTCAATAACGTAACTAAGTATAACATACGCCTCCGTTTTTATACATTTTTTCGCTTTTATAGATTTCTATGTATTCTTTGATTTTAGGTTTCTGTTGGTTCTTTTCAATTTTTAGGGCGGAGGGTTGTTCTCACCGACGCGACATGGGGGAGAGGGGACTTTTATGAGAGGGGTACCTGAACTCCTTTTTATTTTCTAAGATAACACATTCTATCAAAGTTATTAATTGAGTAATTGATGCGGAACGATCTAATCTAAACCCCACTTAATTAAGAATAAAACTTTTCGTTACTGGTAACGTCAATTTTGAACGATATTCATAAGCCTAAATAATTCAGGTAGCAGAAATGAAACAGTTATTAAACTTAATTAAATTGTAGTGGTCGTTGAAAATGTTTATATTCAATCCAATCACATGCTCATTCCTTCCCATACGTAACATAAAATAATCAACGCTTTTCAATTAATGATATAAATCAACACTTAAATAAAAGTGACTTTATGATTTGTTCAGTTACATCAAAAAATGTTAAACTAGGTACTTACAGATTTCTCCGCTCTACACTAACTATTTATTAATTATTTTTGAGTAACGCACCATTATCTTATTTATTTATATTTATTAAACTTGTTACTAATTAAACTCGACTTTACTTTATTCATCAAAATTTTACTCTGAATTATTCCCAAAAATATTACTGCTAAGTATCGCGTAACATTAGCCGAATTAGTTGTACATTATAACGTTTGGCGGACGCCCAAAATTAATAATCCTCTACTAGAACTGGGCATCGTTTTTATACAAATTTAGTCAACATATTCCACTTACGTCTCTATACTACTGACAGGTTAATTACCATTAATCATAATTGAGGTCAATCAAATCAGATGTGCTTCTGGTACCTGTACTAATAAACCCCATACAACGTCCATTCATTTATTATCAATCAATTACCAGTTAAATTATTTGGGTGTAGTTACACGCTGACATATCGCACTTAGGTTATTGTTCTTACACCGGCCCTGACTTTCTTTAAGCCGCACATCTTAAATATTCATTTCTTCCGATAATTTGAACGCTAAACACTTCGGAAACACTCTAGGACCGTCGGAACTTAATGTATTTCTATACTACAATTCCAACCTAA
The DNA here is from genome assembly GCA_009867245.2 of Adranes taylori. Lineage (NCBI taxonomy): Eukaryota > Metazoa > Arthropoda > Insecta > Coleoptera > Staphylinidae > Adranes > Adranes taylori. The sequence goes on from WYDF02251471.1 coordinate 1,260, forward strand.
TTAAGATGCTTTTAAAATGTATTCACGCTATATTTTACTTCATAAATAGAAGCTTGTATGATTTTCTAAATGTTAATTACTACTTGTTGGGCTTTCCACTAACATACAACATGTTTACTGTTAACAACTCTTCACAAGGTCTATGCGTCCTGAATTTCTTGTATCTTTTATAAGTATTGCATGTTCTATCTTTCTAATCTCAAACTTAACAGGAACGTGGACAAATCTCCACGTTACAGTATATTTGCAATTTTATCGGTTATGATATTTGTGGTATCGCGTATGATCCAGTAAGTCATCTACGTATCTAATTCATTTTATGACTGCTGTGATGCTGAGTTGTCTTGATGATCTTCTCCTCATATTCGTGAAGAAATATTTTGCTAAGCATTTCTGATACCGGTGATCCAGTGGCCAATCCTTTATCTATGTTATAATCATTTTCCATGAAACTATTCTCACCTCAATAAGATTACTACACTAAGAACACCGCAAAGAGAAAAGCGACAACAATGAAGAAACAGATCAAACCGATAGCAACGCCACAACGGAGTCACAACTGACATACAGAAAATGACAAGTAGTCCGACAATGGATGGATATCCGAAACGATGCTACTAAAGTAAAACAAGTGTCTCCGACGAAGGAAATATATATTTGGAACATTATATAATGGAACATGCAACAAATCCTATAAACAAAACATTATGAATTAATTACGATTAAAGGTAATAAAAGATACAAAAGAAGAAATAGCCAATTAAATAATATCACTCCTTGTTTGTTAAAACTAAGTTTTTGATTATTGTATTTGATCGTAATGTTAGGATAATATAAAATGACCTTTGATATTTTTATATTTAGCAACATGACATCCACTATTGCTCAAACTATTGCACTGAGAATGTAATAAAAATCACTCAGTCATCGTGAATGGTGCTTCAAACTGAAACATAACAGTATTGTTAAATTAGATTATTTTTATCATATTGATATAACTAGTAGTACAAGTATATTTTTATAAAAGATGCTCTTGACCTTCATACAAATGATTATATAATATTTGTTTACTGTATATTCATCACGGAAAGGTGTACATATGAAGCGATATGATTTGTTAAATCGCATCGGAAATTGTTAATTAAAATAATTCAAGATTTAAAAATGTTGTGCAGACAAGTTATTGTGATTTTAACAGTGACAACTTTAATTAGCTTATGTTCTGGTGCTCATATTGTTAGCATATTAGCATTTCCAAGCAAAAGTTTTGTAGTGTTGGGTTCAGCTCTTCTTAAGGAATTAGCAAAACATGGCCATAATGTAACTATGATTAGTGCATTTCCTCATGATCGATCAATCCCAAACTACAGTGATGTTTATTTGGATGATGTAGACGAGGTAGCTTCGAAATTTTTTAAAACGGTAACGGAAGTGCCACCATATAAAAGACCACTTCTATTTCTAAATGGTTTAGATCAGGTATTTACAAAATCTTTAGAAAATAAAAATTTTATTAAGTTTATGAAAAACACGAAAAAAGTTGATTTGGTTATCATACTAAGTTCTCTACATGAAGTATTTCTTGGAATTGGTCACAAATTTGGAGCCCCTACAATTGGTTTCAATGTTATCGCTAATAATCCGTTATTTTCGTATTCTAGTAGAGCTCCAATGCCTTTTTCATATATGCCAGTTCCGTTTCTACCATTTACTGATGATATGACATTTCTACAACGTGTTACAAATACAATAGCTTCATCTATCGTACAAGCATTACTACATTTTGTAAATATGCCTTATCAAGCTAAATTATTGAAAAAATATTTTCCAGAAGCACCCCCACTAGAGGAGTTAGCAGATAATTTAGACTTATTTTTGGTTAATTCACATTATGGAACAGATATAGTTGGACCAGTGATGCCTAATACCATCCAAATCGGCGGGTTTCATCTATTTGAAGATTTGGAACCTTTACCCAAAGATCTTAAAGAATTCCTAGATAATTCAGAAAATGGTTTTATATTTGTAAGCTTTGGATCAAATATTAGAAGCGATGCATTAGATGCTAATCTTCTAAACACATTAATAATTGCTTTTTCTAAGCTGAAAATGAATGTCCTTTGGAAATACGATGATCAGCTTAAAGAAGAATTAATTAATGTTAAAACATCAAAATGGTTGCCGCAAAGATCTATATTAGCGCATCCTAAAATTAAAGCATTTGTCACTCATGCTGGCATGGGTAGTGTAGCTGAAACAATATTTCATGGTGTTCCAATGGTGTGTTTACCTTTCCGCGGAGATCAGTTAGGAAATACTGCAAAAAGTGTTCGTAATGGTTATGCCATCAAACTAGATATTAATAAACTCACCGAACATGAGTTATTAGAAGCTATTAATGAAGTATCCAATAATCCCATTTATAAGGAAAATATAATGAAGAAATCAATGGTTTATAGAGAGCAAGAGATTAATCCAATGGATAAAGCTGTTTTTTGGATAGAACATGTTTTGAAACATAAAGGTGCAAAACATCTGAAATCAAGATCGACTAATATACCATTATATCAATATTTGCTCTTGGATGTTATTGGTTTCTTATTATTAATAGCACTAATTATATTTCTTATTATGTATATTGTAATTAAATTGGTAATGCAACTTATTTGTAGAACTCTTGGGAAATGTTTTGGAAGGAAAAAAGTAAAAACAAATTAAATTTATATTTCATTAAAACCTGTACTTGTTTGTTTATTATTTTTAAATTCATGAACGAAAATTATTAATTTCCTTCAATCATCAAAAAACATGCTTTTAACAAGATTTTATTTTGTTTACGAGAACAACAATGGTATTATTAAAATTGCTAAACTGCATGAGGTGAAATGATTTGCTATATATTTAATCGAAATATTCCGTTATGTATTAATTGGAATTTATTGTCCTTCTACTCCTAATGTGCACATAGATGTATTTTGTACCTGAGTACATACTATTTTAGATAACATAATCAGTGAAGGCTACAAAATAATTTAGGCAGGAGGCTTTAAAGTGTCTTATTGGTTAGATATAATTACCTCACTGAACTTTGTACACCACAACCACATAGAAATTCTAAATCAAAATATTTGTGTCCGTCGTTTCCTAAACTCTTAATACAAGAATAGGGTTTAAGAGTGTGTGTTTTGATTGTGTGAACTATGAACTGTTATCAGATAAACTTAATTTTTATGGCATTAGGGGAGTTGCTTCCAAATAGTTTATTGTAATGAGTTTTTCAATAACAATGTCTGAACTTTGACAGCTAATTGCCCTGTCGTTTCAAGTGGCAACGCTGATATTCTCTGACTTCTATATTCTGTCCTGGTCGCCAATTTACTATGGATCGCTACACCATTCGAAATTGTTGAAATTTATTGTAAAATTTTTCGCGTTCTGTTCGCCAAACTTTTCGCGAGCTACGAAATATTTACGACCGAAATGATCGTCCAACAGAGTGAACAATTCAACAAATTATCGCGAAATTCCAGCAAAGCGGCTCTGAAATTCGCGGTCAAGGGAGAATAAGGTGCTGTTGCTGAGAGTGTGGCTGAAGACACAGACTTCTCTATTCCTCGTCGTGCACAAGGAGTTGGCCTTTCTGCGACTTCAGCTTGACGAATTTTGCAAAAGTCTTGGGCATGCATCCGTATAAGATCCAATTTACAGACGAACTGAAGCACGTCGCGCGTTCGCTGATTGGGCTTTGGATCAGTTGGAAGCGGATCCAAATTCTGGGCAATAAAAAATCTTTAGGGATGAAGCACAGTTTTAATTAAACGACTTTGTAAACAAACAAAATTGCGGAAATTTAGTAGAGAGTAATTCACAGCAATATCGAGGGACAGCATTGCACCCGGAGAAACTTACTGTTTGGTGTGGATTTTGGTCAGTAGGCGTCATTGGTCCATACATCTTGCAAAACAATAGTGGCCAGAGTAGCGAGCGTTATCGGGCCATGATAACTGGGTTTTTGTGCCCTCAATTGGATGACATAGACCTGGACGAAATGTGGTTTCAACAAGATGTGACTACGTGTCACACATCGGGCGTTACATTGGAGATGTTGCAAGAAAATTCCCAGAACGCGTTATTTCCAGAAGAGGCGATGCGGAATAGCCGCCAAAATCGTGCGATGTAATGCCTTTGACTTTTTTCTGTGGGAAAGTCGCTAGTTTATGGCAATAAACCAACAATTATTGACCAAGTGGAGTAAAACATCATTCAAACCATTGGTGAGATACAGCACGACTTATGCAACAGAATCATACTAAATTCGACCTTTCGAGCGCGTAATAAAATCTTTGTTACGTTTTCCCTCGGTCCAGCCACCTTACTTCTATAAAGTATACGATGTCACAATATTGTGTCTAAATTAGTATGATTTAGTCCTTGTGCCCTTATAAACTTCACAGTCTTGATAACGATTTCCATAACATGATTCCTTTTTAAAGCTTGTATGCAAAAATTTTTTGATGTATTATGCAGTGAAATTTAATCAAACCACAGTTTCCAATATCAATGGCGTCGCCTTCTATTAATTCTACAACTCCTTCTTTTCTGCCAAACATAGCTGGGGCACCATCCGTAACCAAACCAGATATAGTGGCAACAAACAAATTGCGTTAATGTTTTCTGCACATTTTCATACAAGGCTCTTGAGGTTGTCGTGTCTCTTTGTGATACCAAAGCAGCCATTCCTTCAGTTATCATATATTCATAATTGAAATCTCTGATGAAAATGGCAAACTGCCTCAATTCAAGTTCCTCAATTCTACTGGCAATAGTTTGATGAGATCAGCTGAGTTTAGAAATATCGGTTTTGTTATCAGGAAAAATTATATCTGCTACACTTTTCTTGATAAATTTGCCACTAGAATATGGTTTCCAGTTCTTATCAATATGTTACATAACGATTATGTAACTCGTTTTTAATTTTACTATCCAACTTAATGCAAATGTTGGTGTGTTCAAGCGCTTCTATAAATATAGTTTCAGAGTACAGGTTGAATAAAATAGGAGAGCACACAACCTTGACGCACTCCTTTCTGTATTGCTACTTATTCAGACCCTACTCCATTAACTCTTACTTGTGCGGTTTGATTCTAATACAATTCAATGATGATGCGAAGGTCACCATCGTCCACCCTTGTAGCCTTCAGGATTTCTGCCATTTTCTGATGTATTACACAGTCAAAAGCCTTCCGGTAGTCCATGAAGCACATGTATATAATGCGTAGGAATATTTTCAGAATATGTGACATAGCATTCTATAATCATCACAATCTTTGGCATTGGTTTTCTTTGGCAAAATCACAAACACTGATGTGACCCAGTCTATGGGTATTTTGTCGGCTGTATAGATGGTATTAAAACAGTGTCGTTAATGCTTTAAGTCCTGTGCCTTCTTCTCTTTGCGCAATTAACTTAAGGGTCTCTGCAATAATATCATCTGGATCGGTGCCTTTGCCCATCTTTTGCAATTTAATGGCTCTCACAACCTCCTCCTTTGTGATGTAAGGACGATTTGTCTCATTCATCTCTGCCGCTTGCGGACTTTTACCTGGTCGATCGTCGCTATAGAGTACCTCCACATAGTCTCTCAATCTTTTCAACTTTTCCTCGATACCAATCAATATCTCGTTGTTTGTTCCTTTCAAAATTCCGCCCTGTGCTTTATGATACCGTCCTATTATTTCTTTTTTTTAAGCCAGTAGTTCTAAATAATATGCGGTACAAAAGTGTAGAACTGAAAAGACTACTCCGCAGAAAATTTCATCTAACTCTATTTCGAATTGCTGATACTTTTTTATGGATCATAGAAAATCATTTCTGAGGATATATAAATGAGACGTTTGTAGTAACTGTTAAAGTCACTGAGTGTGTAATATTGATGATTTAAAAATTAGTATGACTATCTGTCTCTTAAAGAAATGACAGCATCCGAGGTTCGAAACCGAGGTTCAGATGAACTTCCAACTGAGCTAGCGGGCTAATGATTTCAGAACACAGACAATCTTAATGTGTTGTACAATTGTAGAACTAATCTACAACATGTAACTCTTTGAACATTACTTTAGTTAACTAACTTATCATCGAAGCATGGTTTTCGCTTCGTCAGCCAGGTGTCGTTACTGGTACTGTTTTATTATTATTTTTCCACACATATGTTAAGTTCCATGTTTTCGCCTTAGAGATGCACCTATGAATAAATGACACGTTTATAGTGAGTGCTAAGATCACTCAGTGTGTAATATTTATGATTTGAAAATTAATATGACTATCTGTGTCTTGAAATCTCTTGATATTCCCTTGAAATCCCTTGATTTCAAGAGATTATTCTCTTGTAATATTTATGGTAATATTTATGATTTGAAAATTAATATGACTATCTGTGTCTTGAAATCTCTTGATATTCCCTTGAAATCCCTTGATTTCAAGAGAATAATCTCTTGACCTCTATTGATGTGTCTTGATATCTGTGTTTAAACAGTTACATATTGTAGATTAGTTCTACAAATGTACAACACATATTAAGATTGTTTGTGTTCTGAAATCATCACCCTGCTAGCTTAGTAGGTAGAGCACCTGACCGGCAATCAGAAGGTCTCTAGTTCGAGCCCCGGGTACGATGACAAAGATTGTCATATTAATTTTCAAACAAATCATCAACATATATATATATATATATATATATAGTTTGAAAGCACTATAATGTGGACGTTACGATATTTTTTTATTCTCGTTAAGGAACTAATTGTACAAACATGACGTCTTCCAAGTTATTTGTCAAGAAATCAGTTGTTATAACGAGTCTTACAACAGAATTACAAAAGACGTCTATAGTTGTAAATTATCAATATTATTGCGATTGCCTAAACTTATTTCAATAGAATAGGTTAAATCTTAGAATTAATTTAAATACAAAAAAATAATGATGCTTTAAAATGGATATATACATTACTCCATTTCTTTATGATTTTTAATAGAAGTCCTAAAATTGAAAAAAAAAGATAACAATTCTCTTTAATATAAAATAGAATTATAAAGTTTGAAGTGTTTTGAAAATGTTAATGGTCGTTTTCAGAATCGAGCTTACGAGATTCTAAGATTTGGCGTTTCGTTATGATACTATAAAAGAAAATGTATCCATCTAAAAAGCGGTTAAAGATAGACTTACACAAAAATGTTCTGGTTTGAGGAAAATATTAATTTTTGATTATATATTTAGATAGTTTCAGAAGAAAAATTGAACGTTTATGATTACTTATTTTCTGGTTATATATATATAGAATTCACGAAAATTGTCGAGTACGAGGATCTGATAAACACGTTTTGTATGTGTCAAGGTATAAAACCCTAAATGCACATTAACGGATTCACACACGCTCCAAACCTCGAAATAATGCAAATTCAGTTCCAGGGTGGTTGGCAGAAGCCACGGAAGAAAGGGCTTAATGGGTAGTGTTCATAAAGAATGAAGGAGGACTGCGTAAATGCATTCCAAAATCTTCACAAAAAGCAAGCACAAAATGGCTTTTCAAAAAAATCCATTTGTGTGTATGTGTTTTGAAGTATGTTCGTAAATTAGTCTAATTGCAACATGTTCAATAAAACAGAACGCTGCTACCTTCTAAAATTAGAATCATTTTGGAAATATTTTATTTAAAAAACAATTAAATATATAACACAAATAAATTTCGTACAACTGAAAGTGATACATGCAAATGAAAACATACAACTGAGGATAGGCAGGACATGTACAAGACACGAGGGAAGGTGAAAGCACTGGGTGAATGCATTTACTGGAATGAATTGAAGTGATGAAGAAAGGTATTTGGTGGGAAAAGTAAGAGTGTGTTTGGGAGGAGGAATAAAATAATGGAAAGAACTATTGAGAAGAGAAGAAAGAGGAAATGGCATTAAGGGAATGAAATAAAGGGAAAGATTCCGTATATCTTCTAAGAGAGAAGGATTGAATTAGATTTGTTGTGGGTGTTTGTTTTGTTTCTTATTATCTAATTTGCGTTTGTAAATATTGCATGTTGTTTTGTTAATTTAAACGGTTTTTTTGATTGTTACAAATGAATTTTATTGCCTATTTATCATATTTTAGGTTCGATTAAACCCACATGTTTAAAAACGATATCTAAATAAATAGTAACATTAATTGGTCGATAATAAGAGTCAAAGTCAAATTTTAAAAAAGTTTGCATATAGGAAATGCTCATAGGATTAATCTAATCGAATAGTAAGATTACTTAGAGTAAGGCAGAAAGAGTAAGACAGCAAATTTTTAAATACACAGCGTTTCTCTGGTAACTGAGAGGTTCCCTAATCAATACTTAAGTAAATAAATCTTTGTCCTATGTGATTGAACTTTAAATTGCTAAAGTGTATATAAATCGCCGATCCATAAATATTCCGGTTCCTATATTTGCCTACCTGGATCGCTCTTGAGCCACGTTTGGGAAATTTCTAACCAAGAACTTTTCAATTTGATTACCTCTAAATTCGCCAACCCATAAAACCCAACCCAGATTTCTATATTTGCCAACAGCACGGACATCTTGGTCATAAGTTGACGCTGCTGCTGAGTTACAACTCATGGATGCCAGGATGCCCGTCTTTGCCTTTTCATTGGATAAGGATGTTAGAAATGATCGAGCTTCAAAACTCTATTATTTTAATTCTGAGTGTAAAGTAGACATTTTTATGGATAAATATTAAAGATTAAAGACTGTTCTTAAATGTTGTTCTAAAAACTTGATTCAATATGGCATCCTTTCCACTTTTCGATGTGACACCTTTCATAATAATAAGTCATTTGAAGCATCATTATTGGACCTATGCATAATTTTTGCAAAAAAAACTCGAAATGACCATTTTTGCCTAAATTATATTGTACGCCAAATGATTGTACTCATAACTTCTAAAACCGGATCTAAAGATATATTTTCCTCTCATTTCCTTGAAGACTTATTAGTGGAAATGTGAAAATAGTTTTTCCCGTTACAACATATACATACATTAATGAGATTGAAAAAAAATTGAAACTACGCTTTTTTTTATAAATATTGATAAGTTGTAATTTTTTCTAAATAAAGAAAAGAATGTTCTTTCGGCCCATGGCAACAATGATCGCATCAAGCTTACCATGTACTCTTCAATGATGAATCCATTTGGACCATTATTTATTATTATTATTATCACCAACGGCTGTCTCCATAGCACTGCCACTCCATAGCACTGCAGCCAAACGGCTTACTGTACTTTCCCTAATCGTTTAGTCACACCAGTCTAATATACCTCTGTCTTGTACAATATTTCAAGTTTCAATATTTCCTGGTGAGAGCAATTTTGTACGAATTCAGATTTAATTTTCGTAGCTCCTAATAGGTTGCTCCTTCTGGATGCTCTAAGGCTTCACACTCACATAGGATATGTTGAGCTGTCTCGCCTTGCTCCAGGCACAGTCTATATTCTACTTCGACAGTCTGAAGGCCAATTTTCTTCATATGTTCCCTTAGAGATGCGTGTCCTATTAGCAGAGCAGTCATAAAAGGTATAATTTAATTTGTAATAGATAAACAGATACGGATGTTGGAAATGATCGCTCTTCAAATCCCTATTATTTTAATTCTGGATGTAAAAAGTACACAAATTTATGTATAAATCTATAAATATTAGAGACTAAAGACCGTTCTTAAGTGAAGTTCTAAAAACTTCATTCGATATGGCATCCTTTCCAGTTTTTAATATGGCATCTTTGATAATAAATTACTAAGTGATTTTAAGTATCATTCTGGGATCTATGCATGATTTTTGCAAAAACAAAACTCGACATGAGCATTTTTTCCAAAATTAGATTTTACGCCAAAAGATAGTGCACATAACTTCTTAAAACTGGGTCTAGGGGTATATTTTGCTCTAATTTCCTTTAAAAATGATCAGTAAAAATGTGAAAATATTTTTTCCCATTTCAACATATACTTGCATTTTTTCATCTGAGATTGAAAAGAAACGCTTTTTTATTAATGTTGAATAGTTGTCATTTTTTTCTAAATAAAGAAAAGAATTTTCTTCATGGAAATAATAATCGTATCAAACATTTCCTGTACTCTTAAATGTAAATCAATTTGGACCATAGATTGAGTTTTGATAAAATGAGGAGAAGGTGGGTAAGAATGGTCTCAAACTGGGTAAAAAGAGGTGGCCAAACTTTGACACCGTTTCTACCCACTTTCTGCACATTCTGTCAAAAGCTGATTATACCTATTGACTGATTTATTTATTTATCTATGAATTTATATCTCCCCAATTTTGGCTTCCCCATTTTGGCATACTTTCGTAAATTTTCAAAATATCTTTGTTTAATGTATAGATTTGTTGAAATATCGAATGTTTTAGCAAATTTTCGCTCGTCAACCAGAATCGTGTAGTGAAAACCGCACTTCCTTCGATTTATAGAAATTTGACAATTTTATAATACATTTCTTTCCATAATTTCAAAAATTCATAACTATTTTGGAAATTATTTTTGGACAAAAGGCTCGGTACTAATCTTATAGAGAATTTGATGATCTTTCATATTTCGTAAAGAGGATAACCTTGTCAGAGAAGCTGTCGTTTACTCGAGAATAGTCAAAATAGAACCCTGCAAAAATTTTCATATTGTCACGAGTCGAACACTTTTAGTTTATATAGAGTATGATAGGTCAACCCTTGATTTTTATAATACAAAAAAATTTCTGACTTCAAGAACACATATGAAAAATGGAAGGATTATCCATAAAATTTATAATGTATGTGTCAGTGTGATCAATGATTTGGAAATAAATATTCAGACTAATGGAATATTAAATCTGAAACAATTATTTTCGACCCGTATTGAACAAACTATACTTATTTCTATATTTTTGAATCTATTATAGAGTATAAGATTGGTCTTCCTAGGATAATAAGAAGATTCCGTGTTGACTTAATTTCCAGTTCAGATAATGTTCTTGTTATTTAGGTATTTTGTAAATGTTTCAGATTTACATATTTCCCTGAACGTTTGCTTATCGATGTTATTCGAATTTCGTATGCACATAGTTTTATCCGACGTTCAAGATTACTTTATTTTACCTTATTTTTCTTTACTTTATATTTGTATTAAATATTTCTAACGCAAAATAGAATATCGAATGTTACATAAAAGAAATTAATAAAACTTTGTAGGTATCTATTAATGATATATTAAGATTTGAAATTATTTGAGACTTGATATTTTCGCAAAATATTGTAAGAGTTTTACTTTTTCAAATAATTCCACTCGGTTTCTTTGTCGACTTATCAAGGTTTTTGAGTCAGTTAATCATGGTCTTCTTAACTAAATTTAAAGTTGTTCACTTCGTATTTGAATAGGCGATCAGAGAAAATAATTTTCAATTCATATTGTAATAGTCAATCATTCTTTCAGATGAATATATAGTAGAGAATGGAGTATCGCAGGGTTCCTTTCTAGACCCGACTCTTTTCATTGCATTTGCAAATGATTTAGAATACTTTATATCCAGTAAGGTACAATCAGTTATATTATAATATATGTTGAAGACTTTAATTTTATTATAACTGGAAAATCATAAAATGAAGTTTCTCATTGATGCATACTTATAATTTGATACTACATTGATCAAATTGCAATATGTTGAAGGTGAAAAAAGATAAAACAAGTTATGTTGTTTTTAACAGTGACGTAATATTGGAGACTAGATTGTAGCTATGAATTAGTAGAAGCAGTCTCTACCTGGCTCTTGGGCGTATACGTTTATCAAAATTTTAAATAGTAGTCTCAAATTGATGCCGTATGCGCAAAATTTAGCGAGCAATGCTACTCACTGAAAGTAACCTCTTCTTATTGTAGCTCATATCTATTCAAGTTTTGCTTCGGTAATTTTTAGTCCATTAGATGTTATGGTCTTATGTTTTCTGGTAGCCCAGAACACTATCAAACTGCCAGTGTATTTACTTTACAAAAAAGCGTTACGTACTATTTTCTCTCTGAGCGGAGAGATAGTTGTCGATCGGTTTTTAAGGCTGACTAAAATGTTGCCACTTTATGTGCCGTACATATTTTATGTCTTGTGTGATACATTCCAGACCTTTTCATTTTTCAATAAAAAAATTTCACTTTTTCATGATTATAGTACAAGGAATAAAACATTACTCTATTACACTTGTCACAATTCATTATTATATGAATGTGATATGTATCACAGTGTTTGCATATTGTTCAATGTTCTTCCTAATTATATTAAAGGAACTTCTACATTTCTGCTTGTAAAACATAAGTTAAAAAAAATTCTATTACTACTGTCACATATACGAGAGTTGTCCCAATAGTGGCGTTGTAGTCAGCGTAGATAGCTGATCGAAGCGTCAGTGTGCAGATTGAAATCTCAAGAACACGTTGGTATCATATGGTAGTGGGATCCGTTTACAGGAAAAATGCCAAAAATTCAAAAAGGCAACGAGAACAGCCGTCGGGTCAGATTTTCAGCAATAGAGCAACGTGCGTGTATTCGCATCGAAACGGTGCGCATTAAAAAAGTGCTCGAAATCCATGTGTTAAAAGAAGCGTGTGGAAGGTCGAAGGAACGCTTCAATCATTGCAACGTTGCTCGACGAAGACCAGAGATGCATAATAAGACAAATTGAGGCGGAGACAGGAATCTCGAAAACGAACGTGCATCGTATCTTAACACAAGTGCTAGACAAACTAAATGGGTACCGCACTTCTTGTCAGCCGAAAGTAACGCGTTTGGAAATTGTGCACGAATTGCTTGCTTGTTATGAAAATGAAGGTGAAACCTTCCTCGGTCGGATGATCGCAATTGATAAAACCTGGGCACGTGACTTTGAGCCCGAAATAAGTGTCAGAGTGACGTTTGGAAGAGTTCAGGTTCGCCAAGAGCACAAAAAGTTCGTCGCCAACAGTCAAAAATGAAAGAAATGATGATATTTGCTTGCGATAAATGGGGCATAATCGCCACAGATCGAGTTCCGACTGGTATTAGTGTCACTGGAGCGCACTACTAAAACTTTCATCAGAATACCTTGCGCCCAAAAATCCCTAAACTGCGCCCAGGAATGTTGCAAAGTGATGTATTGATTTTGCACCATAATGCGCGCTAGCACATCAGTGCACCGATCATCCAACTTCTCGCAAAATATGGCTGGAAACAGCTCTGCCATCCAGCTTATAGTCCTGGTCTGAACATACCTGACTTCGAGCCCTTCCCCAAGCTGAGGAAATCACTTCGGGAGCTGCGTTTTCCGACACTAGAAGAGCTCCGAAAAGAAGTGACACGACAGATTCGGATGTTCAATAACAATGGGATGCTGAACGGAATATAAGCACTTCCACGTCGCTGACAATCGTGTATTGATAAGAGAGGGGATTATATTGAAGGCCTATATCACTTGTATCTTCGTCAATAAATATTTTTCGAGTTAGAGCCAACTGCATTACTTTTTGGACAACCCTCGTATAATAGAAATTTTAGTTAAGATTAGAATAGAATAGTCTATGCGAAGTGAATTGGGAGTTCTATACTATACTAGAACATTCTGAGGTACGAATTGGTCTTTATCTACGGAATAATTATTATTTAGTACATTAAGAACTATTTAGTACTATTGATTTTAAGTGCTTTATACTGGATTGAATTTTACTGTGATATTAATAATATTCTGAATTACTGTTTTATTTATGTGATATTTTTATTATTCATCTGATAGCACAATTATTTTATTTTATTTTCGAAATTTCTTGACCTATATAATTGTATAAATCAAATCAACAAGCCTTTATTGGCATTACTGTTACAATTACTCAAAAATTTACATTAAACATATTTCAATTTAAAATTTAATATTACAATTCATTTTTTCACTATTGAGAAGGGTACAGGACAAAAGTGGAAAGGAAAAAGGGAAATAATGGATATAGTGAGAGTAATGATAGGGGAGATGGGGGAGATGGGGTGTGACAAAAATAAAAGAAATAGGGAGGCTTAGAGAGGTATGCTGGACTGTTGCCGTGTTAAAGAATAAATTTGAAATGAAAGATTGTAGGAAATATATAAGTGCATTTGATATTATAGGTCTGGTGGAAATATGGGTTGAGATTAGTGGATGGGAGGTGATGGAGAAATATATGCCGAATGGTTTTAAGTGGAAAATTCCGTGGACAACCAGAGAACATGAAAAAAGTTGGGATTGGGAGAGGGTAAATGGAAGGTAGGAGAGACGGGTATAATATATATGATGGTATATGTGAACAAAAACTGGGGTTGCGTTAGGAGAAAGGCAGTGAAAATGTAAGAATGAATGGAGGATTATGGGATATGATAGCTATAATTGGAGATTGGAATGTGAGGATTGAAGAAGAAGGAGGGAGATGTATTGGTGATGAGGAGTTACATATATTTGGAGCGAAAGTCTAGAGATAAGATGATAAATCGGGTTGGTGTATGGGAAATGGTTGTACGGAAGGAGATTGGGAAGGGAATTTAACATTTAGGGGTCATGGTGGTGGGTCAATTAGATTATGTAGTGATGAGTGAAGGTGAAATATCGTACCGAGTGAATATTCGAGTTAAAGTGAGGTAATCGTACCACTTTCTAATTGAGACGAAATAGAAGATAAGAAAGGGCAGAGAGAGAGAAAGGATAGGAATTAAATTGGCAGTCGAGGAAAGGGTAGAGTATGTATGGAATAAGAGGAGAAAGAAAGAGATGATTGAGAAGTTGAAAGAAGTGAATTGGGAAGGAATGAATAGTATAAAAGAGGTGTCAAAGATAGTGCGGGGGTTGGTTGAGATGAAAATGAAGAAAGACGGGAAGAGAAGTAGGATGGAATATTATCGGGAATTAGTTGAAGAATGGTTAAAGGAGAAATGAAAGGTTAGGGAGACATTAAGGGAAGTAAGAGGAGAGATGATTGGAAGAATATGATAATGCTATCTAGGAATGCCGAACAGAAGAAGAAAAGAAAAGGAAAAAAAGAAAATTGAAGCGGAAGAGATAAGTAAAATTATGTGTAAAAGGAAGATATGGAGGATTATGAGAAGAACGGGAATTGTAGGAAGTAATAGACTAAAGTGTTGTTTAAATATTATAAAATGGGAGAGAAAGTGTAGAAACGAAGGGTTTGGATGGGAGGAATGATAGGATGCATATTTAAGTGAGGTGGAAAGAGGTTTAGGGAGGATGATGAATGTGAAGTTAAATAAACAAGTGTGGAAGATTTAAAGAGAGAAATAGAGAAAATGCAAAAGGGTGGATCTGTAGGACCAGATAGAATGTCCATAGATGTATGGGAATTTTTGAATGAGAGGGGAATAAGTGCATTAGTAATGAATAAAGCATGGAAAGGAGAGGAGAGAGTGCCGGAAGAATAGAAGAAACAGGAAATCATACCGGTGTACAAAAGGGGGAATAGAAATGAGGTTGCTAGTTATAGGGCATTAACGATTATGGAAGGACTATATAGGTTATATGCGATGGTTATAAATATAAAGAAATATAAAGAAAGTGCGTGATAAAGAAATTCTTTCGTTTACTCAGAATGGTTTTTTCAGAGATCAAGCGACTGCAGATAATATTGTTATCATAAATTACGTGGTGAATCAAGAGATAGTGGAAAGAAAAAAGATCTATTTCCGGTTCGTTAATCTCAAAACCCCCTTCCACAGAATCTTGAAAGACAAATTGTGGAAGAGAATGCAGAAGATAGGGATTTCGAAAGGGATGAGAAGAATGGTGGAAAGAATGTATGAAGCAACGAAAGTAAGGGCGAGAGTGAATGAGAATGTATCGGAATGAGAGGGCAAGCGCGTGGGGGTGGAAGGACCAAAGCTTGGTCTCTTTCTTGTGCAGACGATATTCTGTGTATGGCTAATAAGGGAAGAAATGATTGAAATGATTGAAAGGGTTAAGAGGTATATGGATGGTACGGGTTTAGAGGTGAACGTAGAAAGCGAACATAATGATATGCAGTAAGGGAGGGAGAGAAAGTAGGAATGATGAATTTAGTATAGGGGGACAACGATTTGAGAGGGTGAAGCGGTATAAATATTTGGGTTTTGTGATATCACAAAACGGAAAGTGTACGGAGCATATGAGTTCAATATATTAGGAAAGAAAGCTAGGGAGTTATAGAAAGAATGAGACTGATGCGGGAAAGAAAGTTTGGAGAATCTGTGAAAATTAGGAATAAGATAACGAAAGTACGGCTGGTATGTGGAGCAGAACTATGGGCGGCGAATGAAAGAGAGATAATAGAGGGACTACAGGTGGGTTTTATAGAAAGAATGTTGGTATTAGACAGGAATACACCTAATGATATAGTTTTGCAGGAGATGGGAAAGTATAGATGTTGGATTAGTGGAGTGAAAATGATGGTGAATTTTGAGAAGAAGAAAGTGAATGATGAGCGATGTACGTTGGTCAAGGAAGTGTATACGGAAGGATTTATGAAGGAATAAGAAAAAATGTGAGAATGAGTGGTTTAAGAGCAGAATGTAAGTGAATGAGAGCATTGAATGTCTTCAAGTATTTGGTTTCAGAAGATGAATGGAGATAAAGAAGTAGTGAATGAAATTGTAGAAAGGATGATGGATATGGAAAGGCAAGAGAGAGAAGGAAGATTAATAGTAAATATAATAAATATATAATTAATCTGCATTATCTGTGCTAATTGATGTAGGTATATGGAAGATATAGGAATCATGAAAATTTAATAAAAATAATTGCGTCACATCGTTTCCTTGCCCTCCATTACATATTTTCCATGATTTTATTACGTCACATATTTTGCATTGGTTTCAATAGTGTCCGTTAAAGCGCATTTTCTATTGAAAATTGCCGAAATAAATTCTCTCGTACAAAGAGCTAATACTTTGATTGAAATTGCAACAAATCGGTTAAAAGTGCATTGGTTTCAATAGTATCCATTAAAGCGCATTTTCTATTGAAAATTGCCGAAATAAATTCTCTCGTACAAAGAGCTAATACTTTGATTGAAATTGCAACAAGTCGAGTTTTTGTAAACAACATAATAACATTATCAAATCGCAATAAACCGACGACAGCATCAACAACAAAAAACAAACAATAAGGGAGAAAACCAACTGGAAAATTTCTAGCCACATAAAGAATAGAGAAAACCATCGGAACATTAATTTTCCCAAAAGAATCGTCGAATTAACCAATTTGTTGCCAAAAAGCTTTTCAATCGATTCGTTATTCTATTTGTTTGTTTTCTTTGTGTATGTTTGTGATTTATGAGAACGACTTGTTATTTATTATAATGTTAAGAAAGAAGCAGAGATAAAGTACATAAAAATGTAAAAAAAAATAGTAGGAGGAGAGAAAATTTGTAAAATACTAATATCTAATTTTTATTTAGGTGTATGTAATCTGTTTCGATTTTACTTCTTGTATGCGAACAAACAGAATGGGATTTGATTTAAATCAAAAATCAAATAAAAGATATTTATATTTCTAAATTTTATTTTACTTAAGATTTTAATATTTTCGCGTTGCTCTTTGGACGCGAACATGTAAAAGGGGTGAAGGAAGAGAGAGAAACCTTTTTGTAGTACAAACCTAACCCTTCTACTTAATTTGTGGAATCAAAGGGACGTAAATGTAGCTGTGAGCTGTAGCTATTTAATTGTAGTCCGACTGAGAAGCTGATAGCTTTTAGTTCGGCACCACCGTCAAGACTTTTTATTCAATGAAGGCGACAGGCGTGAGCAAATAAAAGCATAGATTAGTTTAAAGTCAATATAATGGAAATAAACAAGAAAAATAACATTGTCAGTATAAAATACAATCCCATTCAGACCAAATCAATCCCGAAATATCACTCAATTTTGTTTTATAAAAAAACAAATTTTTATGGTGATCAAATTAATTGGAAATATAATAAAATAAATTCGCAGTCAAGTTTTAGCAATCTATCAAAAATAGATTAACCATGACACTTACAACATGTGTTAGGACATTCTTTCCCTTGTCACAACTTTAACATAATCAATTCTTCACTAAGCATTTTATTCAATTTAATAAATAATTTATTTTTATCCTTTTATCTATGTTACGTTCACATTATTTAATTTATTCTTCATTTCTTACGCTTTTCGAGTTTTTATTAGCTCTCCCCTACCAACATCTCGTAATTTCTTACTCCAAACTCCCACATTGTTTTTACCTACCTCTAGTAAATTGCTATAATTTAACGTATTCCTACTCAATTACCTATTTCCTTCCTTTCAAAATTACTTTCGGCCATTATGGATTAACCTTCAATTAAAATCACTTTACTAATAACTTTCACTCATTGGTGATTCGTCTCCAATCAAAATGGAGGTTCCTACTTCTAGAGGTGGATAGATAGCGGACCGTAGACACAGTACTCTGTCGTTAACCCGTTCCCTAACTTTCATAAACCTCATTTGTTGGCTCATTTTTTTCGATTATTTTATATAATCAACATAGAAATACTTTCTTCCGTCGTAAAATAATTCTAATCTTTTATTCCCATAACGAAATTCGAGATGCTACCTACATGAAAGTGTCATGTTTACAATATTTTAAATTCTGGTGATTTAAAATATTGTATGCTTCTTATTCTATGCACTACAGTTAAAATGAACCTCTAAAGTGTTAAATAACAGTTCCGACTCACGACTAATTTCAATAAACAAACGCCAGTGTGGAAGAGTGAATGTACAGCAAACAACCTGCATAACTAACTAAAACATTTCATAGAATCTAGCTATCTTTCATAATTTTGGCAAGTTAGGTTTATTATAAGTATTATAAGTGTCTATAATATATTGAACTCTAAACGAGTAGAAGTTTCCTCATTACAATATTTACCAAGAGACTATCACATGCAGACCATATTTGTAAAAAAGCAAATTGTAGTACAAACTACTACCAGTACACAAATGTGGACATCCGTCACATTAACTAGAAATCAAAAGTTCTAATATCCATATATTTCATAAATTAAAGGTTGATCTAGTTCATGTTGATCCTGTTACCTTATAACTTGTCCAGTAAGTAAACTTGTAATCAACCCAACAACCAATTAGCTCTATTTTATATAAATGATTGTTTAATTCATTTTGAATTAATTGTAATTAACTTTTATAAGAACCACTAAGTTAGCAATTGATATTGAATATTACTGTCTCTCTCTCTCTCCCTCTCCCCCCCCCCTCCCCCTCCCCCCTCTCCCCCTTCCCCCCCCCCCTCCCCCCCCCCCCCCCCCCCCCTCCCCCTCCTCCACTTCCTCCTCTC